>JAQQBR010000004.1:3002523-3018244 GCA_030347285.1 Microctonus hyperodae
TTTTTTTTTTTTCTCTTCTTCCTCTGGCTTTCATCCACTCACCGAGAGAAAATAATACGAAGCCTCAAGTATTAGAATATTCAAATTTCTTCAATGTTTTTCTCCCATTCCCATCAGCTCTGTTCATCCCCAAGAGCCAACCATCTCGCCCTTGCACTGCCACCTTCGTCTCACTCCCTTCTTGCAAGATAGCCAGAAAAACCTTATTGAGTCACCCAAAATTGGATCGTACCGCGCGCTCAACTGCTGAAAGACAGATTTCCGTGTTTTCCTTCTTCTCATTTCCCATTTCTTATTTTTTATTTATTTTTATTTTTCCTTTCATTGAGTCTTTACATGTCTCTTATTTTTTTTTGTCATTCCACCGTTACTATTTCGTAATTTTACTCAAAATTGATTGAAGCCGTTGCGCATTTCATTTGGAATAATTTATTGCTCTGTTTGCCAAAACAAATAATCAATATATTTGTTCTGTTGGATTTGAATCTATATACCTAAACATATATTCATGTATAAACATTTGTACAGAGATAGCCAATGGAAACATTTAGACTTTGTAGATACAGTAGAAAATCCATGTTCAAATCAGCCAACTATAATCAATGAATAACATGAGGAAAACGTTGCAAGGGATCTCAACTCAATGCTTAATGGAGCTCAACTCAAACTAGTTAAATGTTACCAGTGTCAGGACACAGCCATACTCCACTTTAAGACCCACGATGGGTTAGGGCGCAAGGGGATATAGACAATGCCTTGAAGGGGATGGTGGTGGGGTATGTTAGCTGACTGGCATAGTACTATAAATTACATAAATGAAGTAAGCTCCTCGCTCGAAGAGATGTCTTGCCTAAGTTTATAACTTAATCACTCGCTTTCAGTCGTGGCAAACGTTGGGCTTTGATAGATCAGAGTAAGAGAGCGAAAGTACGAGGACAAGTGAAGAAAGATCGGGATAGAAAGAGAATGTAGTGTCGCAAGGGACGGTCGACACGATTGACGTAGCAACGAATAGTAGAGATACAGAGAAGGAATGATGAAAACGTCGGCAATCGGATCTGATGAATAATTGAAAGGGTTGCGAATCTTTTGTCTTTCAACAACTGACTTTCAGTGCAAGAACAGTGAGTCCAACTACGGGTGGATACTTGGTTTAGTATATATGACGCCATTGCGAATTGAAATTGGATCAATTCACTATTGAGATGAGTCCGCGATTCATTGTCTCGGTAGAAAATTTCGAGGAAATGTCCCCGTGACAGAATTTTAACGACGGAAATCGGGTTCCATCTCGCTCACATTCTCGTTTTATTATTTTTTTTTTATATATTTTTTTCTTCTACCCTTCTAGCAATGAATTAAAACTGCTGACGCGCTTTAGAAAGAAGCACATTCTGCCCTCTTAATTCTCATTATCTGCCTTTTTTCCTTCGCCCTCGCAGTATTTTTTTTTATAGTATTTTTTTCTTTCGTTTTCATTTCTGTTACCTTTTTTTTCTTTTTACTTCTTTCATTTTTTTTCCCGACTATCTACCACTTGGTAACAAAACCAAGAGTGTGTGACACGAGAAATGTGCACACAGTAACCTCCCATATAATTATCTCATGCGACATCTCTAGAATTCATAACTCCAAGCTTGAATTTCATGTGGCCAAAGTCTTTAGTGTATAACGCAAGATGGTATATATAAAACAGTAGGACAGAAGAGTAAGAAATAGTCTGAGAAAAGCGAGATTAAAATCGCCCAGGGAGCAATGAAAAGTTTTTAATAACCCTCGATTCTTGATGAAGTTACGAGTCCCAGTGAGACTAGAGAAACTATGAGTTCTCTCGTTCATTTTCTTGCCCGGGAAATTCAACGGAGAGCCGATTAAATCCCTGAGCGGATCGAATGCGTTACTAGACCGAAACAACATGAAATATATACATATATGTATCTATATTTATACATAAATATATATATAATCAGTCGCATTGCCACACGACAGCCATCCACGACCACATCATCATTCAATTCCCCACGCTACTCTATAATCATTAACAAAAGTCGCTGAGTGTAAAACTATAAATTATATAATTTAATCGATCGTGTACCAACACGTCCGCACTCTCAATACACAAATATTCCTCCACGTCAAGAAAAAAATAAATGATTAATATCAAAAGAAAAAAAAAATAATAAATCTTATCAATCATTTAAAATCCACTTTGTTTCTGATTTTTATTGCAGGCTTTGGCTTCGTTACGTTTCAAAGCGAGGACGTTGTCGATAAAGTATGCGAAATTCATTTCCACGAGATCAACAACAAAATGGTGAGTGATCATTCAATAAATTTAATATACTCAACTTGTGTATACAATTTAATTACTCTTGTGTATAATATATTATTGCATGTATACACTCGTGATTTATTTCGCAATATTTTCATTCATTGGAGAATCGAAGACGATAATTATATCGACGACGACGACGACGTCTATAACTGATTGTACGACGTCGGAATACTATTTGCAACCGCCACCGCGGCCAAAGTGGAGATGGGCAGAATTAATTTACCGGATAATCGAGAATAGTCCAAGCCTCACAGTGGTTATTTGTATTTGGTATACACAAATAGGTATATGGCATTCGTTGGAGTATCTATAGCTTCACAGGGCCACGTGTAAGATATAGACGAAACGAGAGAGAACACGAAATTACCAGTGAGAAACAAATCTATATTCATCGCTCCAGGTATTACTATATCCAGAAGCCGACAAGGATTGTACAGTTTACGATCCTTCACTGTTGTTTGACAGACATCAATCTACGGATCCATCTTTGCTTGCACATATAACATTATCATCGTACATAATCCATTCAATAACCATCAAACAGTGAAATAAAGAAATAAAAAAAAAAAGGATATTGATTTTGAATAAAAAAAATTTGATTCAACTATAAATTAAAATTTCCTTCAAAGAAATTCAATTTTTCACGTCAAACTTTCAGTAGAAATTGATATTACTAAATATCTTTTTATTTCTTTATTAATTAATTTTATTAATTAATTATTGATTAAATATTAAATAGTACCTATTAATTTACTTGATTATTTATTTTTATTCACAGCAAACATCAAAGAGGAGAAATAGGGTGAATTATGAATGAATGAGAAAAAAAACGCTCGTGTGTTTCAGGTCGAATGCAAAAAAGCACAACCAAAAGAAGTGATGCTTCCGGCAAATTTGGCGAAGACGCGGGCAGCCGGCCGAGGTGCATACGGTGAGTTGGTGATGGTCGCGACACCCCCCACCACCTATCGTTATGCGCCGTATCCCCTGCCATCAGCGGCCGCGGCCGCACATGCCGCTGCGGCCGCTACGGCTGCCACTCCTCACCACTTGCTCGCGCCAATAGTTGCTACTGCTCCAGGCGCGGCCACGTATCAATATGCGGCCGCACCTGCCGCTGCTGTTTATGATGTTAAACGCGCTTTGGCTGCGGCCGCGGCCGCGTACAGGCCACATCCCGCAGCCGCAGCTGCGGCGGCCGCATCGAGAGCCGCAACACTCACTTATTCTATGAGCGATCTTCTTGGGGTTCAGGGACTTGATATGGGGGCGGTTTATCATCCGATTCCGACAATTGGACTATGACCAACAATTTTAACGCCACTTTCACGACCGCAGTAAAATATTACTGTTATTTATTTCATTGTTTTATTAATGTGACTGTGTTTGTTTTGTTTATTCGACTCGTGACGAACTGACGAATTGACAGAGAGATAAATTTTTTTTATTAATCAAATACTTGGGTTTTTAGATATTTTATAATTTTTTTTTATACTTTATTTGTGTACTTGTTTTTTTTTTTAGTAATGCTTCGTTGTTGTAGAGTATAATTAAAAAATATTTATAAGACTGTTCGACATAATGTTCAGGAATAATGTGATGGTAATTAAGTAGTGTAGTGGCAAAAGAAAAATGAAAGACAAACTAGGAACAAAAAGAAATTAAAAATTAAAATAAAATGATGTAGTTTTTACCAACCGGGGCCTCGAATTATTATTTTTTAATTTTTATTCCACGTCAATTAAACACATAGAATATTCTTAGTTTAATATAAAATTAAATTTTCGTGTAAGAAAAATATTTGTTTAATTCTTTTTCTTTTATTCAAATAGAAAAATTTCATAGCAATTATACATATAGTTGAAACGATGTGATGATAGTTACACACGATGAAAGACTGGTAGTGAATAATTCCTTAGGTGGTCAGACCACGAATATCAATAGACAATAAAAAAGTGTTCAAGCGAAGGGGGAAGTAAAGCGAAAAATCAAAAAAATAAAAAGATTAAATTAAAATAAAGTAAATGTGAAAAAAAAGAAATAGATAAATAAATAAATGAAACAAAAATTGTGCAACGAAAGAGAAAAAGAGAATTACATTTCCGTCGCGTTGTTCAATGCTTTTGCGATCGAAGACTCGTTCGAACGTTGCGATCCAATGAATATAAATTTAACGGTGTACAGCCACGGTGTAGTAGAGCAATCGAGAGCGAGTGAGAATCGAGAGAGTTGAGCGAGAGAGGCAAAAAGACACTCAGAGATTTATTATGGAACCACGGTGTGAATCGGTAACGACGCGAAATACCCCCATGTACCCTGAGGAAAGAAGGATAATAACTATGCCGGCTGCGAAGTACCTAATTCAGTTTCACCGTAAGCCCACCGGCTATATCGAATAATTAAGTTTCGGCGTCTATCACAATTACCGCTAAAAGCACTTCAATTAAAATCCTATGGAACTTAATGCCTTCAGCTGGCGAAGCGTGTCGAGGGCGGCAACTGGTTTCGTCCGAACACGGCTCTATATTTCTCTCCTCTCTCAAACTCTCGCGTTCCTCATTCGTATATGTATCGTACATGACCCCAACTAAAGCAGCTTTCGAACGAGCCCGCGATGATGACGATCAAAATAACGATCAAAAGTCCTCAAAAATTTTCTCCCTTCACTGATGGAACTCTCAATTGTCAATTTTAGATTGCGCAGTAGTTGTCACTTTGAGTAGTGATAATAGAGTGTAAACTTGTAGATAAACCGGTTGTTTAGTTGTAGTGGAAGAGATAAACATGATAGATAAATGAATAAAAAATAAAATGAAATAAAATCAAATGGTGGAATGAGAAGAAAAATAGAAAAGATGAATAATAAAAAGACGATTCAAATGAAAGTTTTTTAGAGAGTTAGTAGTTTATATTGACTGAAATTAAATTTTTAAATCGAATGAAAAGAAGAAAATGGAAAAAAAATTATTCAGTGAACAGGAATTTTTTTCTTCTACTTACTTACAGTTGGACAGAAACGGACGAATCACCGGTATTTCTTTTATGTCAACTGCAAGGAGACGCTTGCTGAATGCGATACCAACATTCCAAGTACGTGGCGGCGCATATCGTGTGCACATTTCCTTTTTATCGCTAGAAAAAATAATGGAAGAAATAAAATTAAAATAAAATGAATAAATAACTGTCGATGGAAATAAATGAAGAATATAAATATAATGTTCAATATGAAAATTTATAAAATACGCGAGCAAGTTTTTGGGTGTTGATGGAGTGGCACGTGTTATTATCATTCATTCGCGCGTTTTTTCAGATATTTCTCGCAACAACTTCATGAAATTTCATAATACCAAAAAAGTATTCTATACATTCTCAGCGATAAAATAAAAAATAAAAAAAAACAAAAACAAAAAGCGGAGATATTACAAAAATTATCCAAATATAAATGTATATTCAAAATATATACAACAATTTTATCAAGTATAAATAAAATAAGAAAAATAAATAATTATATATATGGTGAAACGATAACATACGTCGTTTATGCTTTAAATATGTACTCAAATACGTACCTTAAAAAACAAAAAATTTTAATCTAGACAACGGCAAAATATATATACAAAAAATAAAAAAAATCTCTATATATATACATACATATATATATATTGTTTTTTACCTACAAAATGACATAGCATTTGATATTGACATTGGATATATTTTATGGAAACCTCATTACACCAAATTAGAAAATGAAAAAAAAAAAATTTTTTTTTTTTTATTATCTCTATCTATTTTTTAATTTCTTTTTCTTCTTCGTCATAGACTTTATACAAATATCAAAGCATAATTTAGGCATTATATAAAGTGTAGGTAAAAATAATTTTGTCACTCACTTAGTTAAATATTAAATGAAAAAGAAAAAAAAAATTATTACCAATAATAATTAATATTGATTGTTATTATTAATTATCAAAACAGTCATTTAGGTAATCCTTTTAGGAATTGAATAACAAAATATAATTAGTTAGAAAACAGAAATAATTAATTACTCTGAACAGTATATATACGTTCTTATTATTATTATTATCATTATTATTATTATTGTCGTTATTATTATTATTATAATTATTAATATTTATTATCATAGAAATATTAGTTATTTGAAAAAGCCGTTTACAAACGCCGTTAGCCTAGAATTATTCTTGAACGTCATTGAATCGTTTTTCGTGGAAGAATAATTTATTTAATTTTTTTTGTTGATGAAAGCAATTTTTAATAATAATATTAAATGTTATTTACATCAGTGGTGTATTGAAAAATGATTGGTAACGTAATTGATGAACAAAATTTAAAGATGAATAATAATTTTACAAATGAAAAAATGAATAAACTAATATTTATGTGAATTAATTTATTCAATATCTTCCAGGGAAAACGATGCAGACATAATTATAACGAGACCTATATCACGTTATATAATCATATATCATAATTAAAAAAAAAAAAAAATTATTACGGCGATAATTATAGATACGTATTCTATTAAATACCTTGTAGCGGGTATTCGCTAAATATACTTATTATACTTATTATGTAACCCGTATTGTCAACACCTACCTTATAAATGTCGTGGTACATTATTAACACTTTCTTAAGCTATTGCAATGTACCTTTAATATTAATTATTGCGTGAGACGTGTGCCCTAGAAAGTACGTATATTATGCCCGAGAGGCGCAACACTGTCAGTTTTCGTAAGTAGAACCAGAAACATAACACCAGATTTTTGTATTTTTATTTTTTGAAATAATTAATATATTTGATTTAATTTTGTGGTTTTATTTAATAATTTATTTTTTAGATTTTTTTGTATAATCGGATTTTAGATACATGTATTATACATTAGTAAGGGGGGTGGTTGAGGGTGAGGGTGTGAAAATAAATGTGTGGCTGGTAATTGACGTGAATAGTAAGTAAAATAAATTGCACAAATAAATAGTTAAAATTTCATTTGGGATATTTAATTATTTTTTTTTTATATTATCATTTTTTTTTTGTTTATTCACTTAATAAAGATTAAAATTCAATCGCTACTACGGTGTATATGCAACTGGCACTTACGAGGATATTACATTTATTATTGATATCACAATTAACGTCCATTGAATTAATTGTTTTTTCATTTAATTTTTATATCTCAATTTGTCCGGAAATTACACGACTGTTTTGTAAAATCAGATATAAATAAATTTATATACATACATATATACTAACATACATACACACATATATATGTATAATACATACACATAAAAATAAAAAAATTATGAAACAAGAAGAAAAATTTTGATCAAATAAATGACGGTGATAATATTTGGAAAATTAATAAATAAATATGTGGCAAATTAATTTCTTTGTGTTGAAATAATTTTTCATTATTAATTGACATAAAATAACCATTCGTAACAATTACATGTGAAAAAATAAATGAGTGATAAAAAAAAAAATCAAACAAACAAAACAAATGACGCTTCACGTAATCAAAACCAGCCCAGTAGAGAATATTAGGTACGAAATCACTTACAAATATTAATATATATAATTGATAATATATATCTTTATCACTGTATTTAATATTATAGCTAGAAATATAATAAAAAGCTACATAATTATCATCTGCGTACATTGTGAGAGCAAAATATCAATATGAAAATATATTAGATAAATACTAGCGAGTCAGTAGTTGTAGTTATTGTGGTCGGTGTTTCTTTAATATCGTATATCGTCGATCTAAATGTTTGTAGTATGTGAACAATTCGTTTGATACAAATGGCGTGCTGTGAATTTTTATTCAGTGAAACATTTTTGATAATGATCAAAGAATAAAATAAAATGTGTGAAATAAATAAATATATTTAAAGATGACAGTTATAAATATTATCACAGCACGTATTTGTCTTGACAATTGTTTACTTTAGTCAATATCGAATAAGCTAAATAGAACACGCCTAGAACAATAAAAATATATATATTTATATTATATACATTATATATTTATATATTATTGATATAATTATATAATTCCAATTAACTAATATAATGTAATCGCTGAAAATATTAACCATAGAATTATAGGAAGAAGGTTTTAATTATATATTAATTTAATTTTTTTTTTCTTTTTTGGTAGTTAATAATTATTTGGGATATTTTCGGACGCGTCGTAGATTTATTTTAGTTTTTTACCTATATATTTATATATCAGTTTAGTCGATTTTATATGAGCCTAGTCGATGCGATAGTCGAAGAGTCTTTTTATTAGTTGTGTGGTCTTTTTTAAATTTAGTATCCAAATTATGAAATTTCATGGATGCCAATATTTTCTATTTAACCTAGAAGCTTTTGAACCTATTATTCCATCCTTATATTTAATTTATCTTCATACTTTTCCTCTCACTATTTTTTCCTTCAAAATTTTTTTAAATATTTTATCAAATAAAAAAAAATATTAGTGAAAATAAATATTAAAATATTTTTAATTGTCTTTATTACTTTAACGAATTTCTGCAATGAATATTTTCATTTTTTTATTTCATAAAAATATCTCCATGTAAATAAAATCCACGTGCCAATTATAAAATAAATAAAGTTACAGAAATTCGAGATTTATGAAATAAAAAATTTTTACTAATAAAAAAAAATGCCAGAAATTGAAAATATGATAAATAATAAATACGAAAATAGCGAGAGGATTTACATGATGAGAAAAAGAGAAAAAAAAAAGATACCAAAATACCCAGTGACAATTCCCAGATATAAAATTGAAAATTGCTCTAAAAATAAATCATTAATTATCCATTTTTATTTTTCCTTATAGATTTTATGTGGTCTCTGGGAGCATTACCTGATGGTAAGTAAAATATGCACGAGTTCAACTCTATACATAGGAAAATATATTTGGGTAAGACGAAAAGCTCACGCCAGTTGTCTTACATTCATACATTTATTGCATAACATTTCTCAACAATTTTGGCACAATTCCATCTCGTTTATTCCTCCATTCAAACGTCCAATTTCATTTCACTCAAAGCAATAACTATACATAACATTAAATGTGCGTTCTCTCTTTCAAAGAAGCCATTTACCAACACACATCTACTTTACTTTACATAATAAATACATCACACATACATAGACATAATACATATTTTTTATCCCTGATAAAAAATTCAATTTTAACCTTTTAAAATTCCACATTATTTCTACCTCTATATTTATTGATTATGCAAAATAAAAAAAATTATAATCAACACAAAGACTAACTAAATGTAAAATAAAAAAAAAATGTTCACAGGTTTCCCAGCGGCAGCGTACGCGGCATACGCGGCAGGCCGCGGCTATTCTGGGTACCCTAGTTTCGGACTACCCTACCCGACAGGTAACCACCTTAGCCTTAACCACCTTAACCACCATAATACGGCTCATATCGCGCCCCTGAACCTCAACTTGAACCACATACAGGCGCAGCCAACACCTCACCATAACCCCCAAACACCTACTGCACTCTTTTACCATCCTAATTTGGATCTGTACAATGCCATGCCTCTGTGAACTAACTCGAGCACTTCGCGCATTCTAACAAATCGCTGCTACTTACCCTTATTACTTCGCAATTGTCGCTATCAACGATGAGACTTTTGACTCTCGATAAAAATGATAAAAATTAATGAAGAAATAAGAAAGGAAAAAAAAAATAATAATAGTAAATAAAAATAAAAATCAATGACTTTACACGTTGTTATTGATTTAAAATTTCAATATTTAATTCAACGAATAAATAAATAAATAAATGATAAAATAACTGGATGGGGAGAGAATTAAATAAACATTAATATTAATAAATACATTAATAAATAATACAAATTTCATAAGCCATTTGAATGTATGATGAGAAGAAGAAAACAAAAAATTAATAATTATAAATAAATATATCTAAAAGAACAAAAAAATATTAACCCTCAATGGGTTAAATTTTATTTATATATATTTTCGTTCTCAATAAAATTGTTCTTTTTTTTTTTTTATCATCACGTAAATATATACATATATATATATATACATATATCCACGTCGTTACCAAAAAAAAGTTGTACAAATATTTAAAAATAATATTCAAACAAAACTGCATATTCTGCTGTAATAATTATCACTATTGTATTATCAATATAAATATGTATCTGTATATATATATTTATAATATTCACATTAATAAAAAATATAAAAATGCGCATGCATATAATATATACATGTGTGTATGTGTTTAAATAATATGACGCGCACACACGTGTCAAAGAGAATCGATTTGCTAACCACGCTTTAATATACTTCGTGTATTGCGGAAGGCTTCATATGAGTGCCTATTATATAACCTGGCGCTGATCTATGAGATCGATCCGTAGCGGATTTAGAGATAGGCGGGATTGAATTTGAGTGAATAAGGATGAAGTGACGGAAGGGAATTGCGCGCACCCATGTATGTACAGTAAGCGCACAATAGCTATCAAGAGCGCTCAGAAAAAAAAGTAATTATTACGGAATGCAATTGTGGGTCAAGTATATGCACGAGACTTATTGGGAATATTCATACGGAGATCAAATGATGAGAGGGAAAAGAAAAAAAAAATATTAAAATTACAGATCGATGATATTGAATTGCGAATTTTATTCAAGCTTTCGAATTATTATTTAATATGATTTTTTATTTTTTTTTTTTTATAGGAAATTGTAAAGGTTTATTATTTTTTTGTTGAAGAATTTTATATTGTATTTAAGTTCTCTCTCCTGTTGGTTTCATCATTTTGATGGTTGTGTTATTTTATTTTTGTTTTTATCTTTCATGCACTTATATTGATTTGATTTGAATATTTTAATGGATTTATTTTTGGCAGGAGTATGTATATTATTTTTTTTTTGTCTTCAACATTTTTATCATTTTGATGAGTTATTTTTGATGAGATTGGATTGAAAGATTTTATAAGTTAGATGCATTTAATTTAATTTATAAAAACAAAAAGCCAAATGTTAATATCTTAATGATGAAATGTAGACTAATGAATTCACTAGTAAAATAACTAACTTGGCATGAATAAAAAAAATTTATATATATATAAATATATATTAGAATAATATAATTTAATTAAAAATTATATTTATCTACCTAATATAATAACAATTATACCAGAATAAATTCGAATTCATGAACTTCTCTCCGCAAATTCTCTTTCTCCCTTTCGATATTTTATTCATGATTTTTTCCGTTAGAAAATACATTATATAAAATTATGTAATTTTATTTTCTTTTGTTTAAAGCCATGTATGATAATATCATGAAAGAATAAAACATTATTCGGACGTTGGCTCCATCCTTTACTCTACTAAAAAAAAATACATTATCCTAGAAAATAACATTTGAAAATACTGAAAAAAAATATGAATAGAGTTGCTAACGAAAATTTTATCGTTCTCCATTCAACATGTCCCATCCAACTCATTTTTGCTTCACCATTTTACTTCCTCCCTCATTTTCAAACACAAGTACACGTAAAAAAAAAAAAAAAAGATATTTTCGCGAAAGGTTCACGAGGCATGGCCGTAAAAAAAAAATATATAAACGCGCCCTATGATGAATTACTACACAGGGGACGTATCATCGCCGCCCTTTGCCCATCCTTTTCTCAATGCATTTTTATTATCCCTCACATCCATTGTGCCAACGTCCGAAAAACATTCGCGACGCGTCGAGATAATTTCTCGTGGGATAGGTGATGGCACACAATGTGTATCACAGCAAAAATAATCGAATCAACGTCAAATTGTACACGAGGGAATTTAACATAGAACCGGCTTTTATACTGGAAAGTATTTAGAGAATGAGAAAATAACAACGGGAGAAAGAGAATAATACAATGAAAATGAGGAAAAGTGAACTTACGCAATTTATCTGGTATTACATAATGTTTTGTTTAATTAAATTTAGATAATTTTTTATTTATTTTACTGAAACACAGTGTATGTAGTTGGCAAAATTAAAGTACACAGCTTTTGATATTATCGAAAAATTAACGTCAAGATTTAAAGTAAAAAAAAAATTATGAAAGCAAAAAAATTGAATGAATTGATATTAAAATTCATGAATATATTTAAAAATAAAATAAACAAGTTATCATATTTTGTACATAGGGACTTTGAGAGAGTTGGTGGTAATTTCAGGTGCAATGGGACTGACTCCCTTCAATTCTGGAGACATGCCGCTACACAACTACTCGACAGAGTACAGAATTATTTCTGAACAATGAACGATGAGATTAATTCGAGCCTCGCACAAACAAACAGTGAGATTATTTAAACTACACCGAAAAATATTCAATGTTCATCTCTATATATCAACAAATATATATTCAGAGTAATATACAAGAATTAATCGCGCGAGAATAAATAAACAAGCGAATAAAAAAATAAAATCAATCGCTGTAAATAAAAGAAAAAATTGAAAAAAAAAATTACTGTTACATAAAACATATAGGAAAAAAATCTTTATAAATAACGTAAAAAATACGTTTATATATATCTAAATATACATATATATCTATAAATATTTATATATCAGAATATATACATATAGGTACAAATATATATCGGAATAATTCATCAAGTTATTTACACTGATATAAACATTTTATTTTCGGATATACCAACGAAAGAAATAAAAAAATATAAAAAGAAACACGTCAATTTTTTCACTAAGCTTTCATTTCACATTCACTAAAGTAAAAGTGTGTTAAAGCGACGATTGTGGTATAGAAACGAAGAGGAAAAAGTGATGATGAAGAAGGAGAAGGCGGAGAGTACCGTCGTATTTCACAGTCATTACCGTAACGCACATTACTATACGCGCGCGTTGTACTACGCTATAAATCGTTGGTTACCGTTACCGTGACGGGCCGGAGGTTTATTATGGCGCCTCCACCCTCATCGCAAACGTATTAGTGTGTGCGCGCGTGTGTCTATATCTCTGTATACATTCAACAACGGGTAAGAGAATGTGAGTAAACCAAAAAAAAAATAGTAAGCGGGGGTGGAGCCCAGAGGAGAGATTTTTACCAAAGTCGTTTCTCACTCATTGCACGGAAAAACAAACAGAAAATATTGAACCTAAAATAAAAAATAACTTTACGAAAATTCGCCGAAAATATATAAAAGCAAAATCGACAATTTGACGATCCAACATTTTTACATAACATTTAATTTATTATTTACTATCATAAATATATAAATATATCCATGTATATTTTTTTTTTTCGCATGAATATTAGAAATTCCTAATAAATAATATTTTATTCATGTCAATATTCTCATTTGGCTTCATTTTCTCATACATCATATTTTAATTTTTTTTTAGTATAAAAAAAAAAATTTTTTTTATTATTCGGAATTTTTTTCATCTTATTCTCTCGTCCGATATCACTGTACATATAACATCCAACCGTCCCACAAATATTTTTCCCAAAGCTGTGACATGTAAACATTTGTACATATATATTTTGTTCCATATATATATATGTAACGCGAATGTATAACAGAGTTTGAAGCAAATAGAGAAGAAGAGATGAGGACAGGGGAAAATTTGTGGTAGAACATAACTTTTAGGTGTGCCGACGATGTCTGCTTTTTTTCCCCTCTTGCGCGTATACAAGTACATATATAAAGAAATATACATATACACATGTATTATATAATATGTATATATACATATATGTGTATTTTCTATACCTAGAAAATACTAGTACATGTAGTATCTCAAAATGCCCTTTCTCGCGCGCGCAATTGACTATAGGACAATACTATTATGGTGAGAGGGATGAGATGGGGTGGAACAGGGTATTGGATCAACGATATATACACACATAGCAACAGTTTTACGACTGCTTGCCAGGAAACGCGATATCGACGACATCTGTGCTGTAGCAATACATAAAACTTCGTTTTCGTAACGTTATATACGTGTATATGTATTATATCATACATACACATAACAAAAACACTGAAAAAAAATTTTTTTTTAAATATATACACTATGTATCTATTCATATACTATATAAAACTCCCATAGGTATTCGTTATTTTTAGAATTTCAATTGTTTGCGTAATTTTACACGTATATAAAAAAAAAAATTTTTTTTCTCGTTTCATCATTTTATTTTTTTTTCTTTTTTTATTTCATGATTTATTTTCAATACCGAATTAACGCATTACAATTATTATGTGTAAACATATATATTAATTATCACTGTCATATTATGTATATGTATTTATATATAGATGATATATTTATAATTAATTGGTTAATTATATAAATATACATACGAATATTGGAATAATTTCAATTCAATATTGTTTATGTATATTTGTAAATTCTTATAGCTCGATGGAATTTTTAAAACGTTTATTATCGTTAAATATTTGTGTATATTCGTTTATTATTATTATTATTATTATTATTATTATTATTGTGTATTTATATTTATATGTACATGATGCCCAAGAGAATGGATATAGAAATGTGTCATTTATGATAGTGGAAGTAATTGAAATATCGAATGACAAATCAATCATTGCGCAATTATTAACGTATGAAACAATATTGCAAATTTATATATTCATTATATTTTTTTAATTATTAATTTTGTTTTATTTTTTATTATTGAGTGTAATAAATTATTTGACTGGTGATTGACAGTGAGATAATGAAAATATTTATATATAAATTTATATATGTGTGTATATATATTTATATATTATATATGGGTATTGAATAAATTATTGGAGTGTGTATGTAAATATAATTATATTAATTTACGCGCCGTTGCATAAATTATTGTTTAACATTATGTAAGGAAAGTTGAAAAAAAATGTTCACAGACGCATGGCTGGCTAACTCTGTGGTCCTACGTCCAGCAAAACGTCGACTGCCTCTACCCCCATTCCATTAGGTATCTTCATAAATATAAAAATGATAAAAAATTTTTAAATGGAAATATATGATTAATGGCGAAGTTGTAAAGAGAATGCTAATAGGGAGAGACGTAAATTCAAGTCAAAAGTGATAACGATAAAGTGAATTTGTTGTGGATAGAGAAATAAAAGGGAAAAGTTTTTTATGAAAGATGGATATTTGAATTTTTTTTTTTCTTTTTTTAGTTGATTGGGAAAATGGAAGGAAAATTTATGAAATGCGTATGATCAAAGATGTTGTTTTTGTTAGTTGAAAAAAATGAGATTTATTCGATGGAAATAAATCGTGAAAGAAAAAGTTTGTTAAAACTTGAATTTTCTTT
>JAQQBR010000004.1:3021174-3031848 GCA_030347285.1 Microctonus hyperodae
TTTTTTATTTTTATATTCCTCCAATAATTATCGTTGATGAACTGTAAATAATACAAAGTGGAAAAAAAAAAATAAATACAGAATGAAATATGTAAATTGAAATATTCAAATGCCACGATAAGCTTTTGGATAAATATTATAATTACATTATCATCATTAATATTATTTCAATTATATTCTGATATTCAATTTTCACATTTTAATACATAAATAAATGCCGAAAGCTTTATAGTGGCTTATTACATTTGCAATATTCATATTTAAATTCTCAATACGTTTTTTGTTTTCCATTATATAAATTTTAATTCATTTGAAAATGCAGAAATAATTTTAAAAATAATGCTAAATCCAAATACCGCGACGAAGCAACCTTTAGTTTGATATTAATCTATATTCATATACATATATATATATATAAAAAGTGAAGAGAATTTTTGGAAACCGCGAGATGCATTTAAGCGTAAATGGTTTTTGTAACTGGGCGAGCGTAAAATTGCCTAACCAAAGCGAAGCCCGAGAGTGGGTGTTCCTCCTCTACTCAAATTTATTCCCATGTTCATGGCCAGAGAATTCACGATATACCAGAGTGAAAAAGAGCAAAAGAGAGATAGAAACTCCATATACATACATACATACATACATATCCACAAAACGTAAACTATAGTATGTGAATGTCTCGTCGCACTTGGAACTAGCCTGGCGGTTACCGATTTCTACCGAACTATTCGCCACTGCGGTCGACCGTGGGACAGATTGGCCCGTATTTTGTAGCTCGTAAAAGCGCATCGTGTGGTCCTCCACGGGTTACCATTGTCGTGGTGCCAAAGGATGAGGAGCAGTGAATCGAAAGCGTCGTGATGAGAGAAAAAAATAAATAAATAAAAATATAAAATAAACGCAAATAATCAAAAAAGAACTTTTACTATGTTCATGAAATCATGTAACACAATTAATATATATATTTATTCATGCATATACATATATATATACATATATTACGTTGGATATATTTATTACATGCCAGAGACAATGGAGAAGGACAAAAGTAACTAATTCCCTGGGAGGCAGAATAAACTGTATCGGAGCCGGTAATACGAGCGAGTGTGTCTGGCCAAATGTGCAAAAGAACAAAAAAAAAAATTAGAAAACAAAAAAATATACAAATATATATATATATACATACATATATATACATTTAAAAGAGATGATGCATCATATTCTCCATTACTCGCGATATAGTTATAAATAATTTCCTAACGACCTATACTTTGTTGTCTCTGACAATTCTACCGCTTTTTATTTTCGTGTTCCAGAATGCATTTTATTTATTCATTTTTTTTTTTTGTTTTTCATCTCTCTTTTTATTTATTCATTTATTTATTTTTTTATTCTCCATTATCATCGTCGGGAATTGGACGTGTCGCCTGTGGTAAAAACTATTTTATACATGTATATATATTCGCATTTACAAAGTTGGGGTTGGTGGTAATCTATATCACCTATATTCACGATATACTACTACTAGCGCTACACTGGCGACATATATAACTAAAATATAGTTGGGATATAGGTAACAACGTATGAAATAAAAGTATAAATACAGTGGAGATGGGAATAAAACGTGGCAGCCACGTATACGCAGAGTCTCGTTGCACCAAGTGAGATTACGAAAGACGAAATTTTACGAGCCGCGAAGGACATCAGCGCGAGTACAACCGCCGCCAATGTGCCGCCACTGTTGGAACTGTTGCCCAGGCATAATCCGACCGATTACGTTATGCTTAAATATTTATCGGAGTGCATTAGGGAAACATGAGCCCTCTCTATGCATGGGAGCGAAAGCACGTGGGGACCAAAAGCGCTATCCCTTTTCCCGGACACGCAAAAACCCGCTCCCTCTTCAACTAAATTCTTCTATACTCTTCTCGCTCGCGTATAGAGCTTTCAGCTTCATCTCTCTTCCTCTTGCATTGTTACTTTATACGCTTTACGTCTCTTTATTCTGTTCTTTTCTCTCAGGATTTTAACATGCGCACTTTTGCTACAACTGATACATGCGGGCACTGTAGTAAACCACCGTCGGTGGTATGGTATTGAGAGTGAACGGCCCACCACTAGACTGTACCGCGAACCAAAAACTAAATTCACGAGAACGAGCCCGTTGAGCATGGTCACAATTACGCGGTGCACGCGGTACAAAATTGAACGACCAACGCTTTTCCACAGGCCTCAAGAGAACGAGTGTATATATGAGAGCAGAGTTTATGCACAAGAGAAAATTGAAATTTTTTTTTACATCATACTGAAGATTACACTACGAAAAAAAAAAATAAATAAATAAATAAATAAACAAAATGGATGTATAAATAAATTGTATCAAATATATTTTTGTTTTCAATAAAATATAGTGGAATAAATATATTCCATTGAGATATACAGATCAAGTTTCTTTTTCAAGACAGTAATTCGGTACTTATTTATATCGCATAACCCGCGTCGAAATGCGACGGATCTAACAAAGTAAATAAGTATATGTATATACATATATACACACGTTTATATTTATACAGTAGAAGGTAAGTTGAAAATATATACAAAGCGATGCTATTTCTCTCGTGCCTTGGAGCAAAGACGGTCTCATGAGAGGATTCGTTGCTCCTGTGTGACGAAAAAGAGACGAGTTGTGAAAGCACACTAAGTATATATACACATAGTTATATACATGATTTGAAAAGAGGCTCTGAAGCACATCAGAATAAAAAGAGAAAGATACAACATACATATAGTCTATACTTTCTTCTTTATTTTTCAACTCATAAGCAAGTATGGCGGAAGAAACGAGAGTGAACGTCGCTTTGACCGTAGGTATTCATGAATGTAGCTTTGCCTCCATGGATTAGCATGTGAAAGAAAGCTTTGGTCGTCGTGCTCACCCTCACCAACCATCTATACCGCACCTTTATCTTCCTCTTTTTCATCTCCTCCATTTTTTTCATTCTCTCATTCTCTCACTTTAAATAAATATATAGCTTTATACGCGTACATGTATTACTATCTATATTTTTTCCGAACAACTTGATGGGATATCCGTTCGAGAATATAGTAAAGCAAAAGAAGAACGAAGGAACGGAGGAGAATAAAGGAAAATGAGGACACGCGAATCTATGTTAATTAAATGACTCACCACGTCCTTCCTCTCGCTTTTGTTATCACGAAGAAAGCCAACGTGAATATATACCAATGATGACTGAGATAACCGTCGACTCGTTACGTAATTTTTTTTAATAAAATATATTCATCTAAATATATACATGTATATATATATATTTTTTACATGAATACATTGTATATTTGTATCTATCCATATATGTATATCTACATTTTCTTGGCTATAGTTTTTGGTTTACTCTCGAGACACTTTCGCATTTTCACGAGTAAGTGAATTTTGATTACCAAGCTTTGAATACATTTTCCTTTATCGCCGTACGCGGCTTTATCTTCTCAGCAAAAGGTAAGAGGCAAAGAAGAAAGAGTGCAATAGAGAGAAAAAAAAAAGAAAGAGTTAACATTATACATACATAGAAAGTGAGAAACTTAAAACTCTTCAGTGGAAAATGGTCGAGGTTTTTAATGAAATTACGACATTGGTAAAACGTTTGAGTAATGATCTCTATATTCTCTTTATATATCTATCCATGTATATATCTATACATAAATACATGAATAACTATACCTTTATACCTATGCACAGGTATATAAACATGTATTTTGCATTTGGTGATAGTCTTTAGTGCTGACTCGACATGCTGCAACGCGTGAATTTAAACGCTCGTGTATTTTCAACTCGACGATTTACGAGTATATACTTGCAAATATAATATCCACATACACGCGTGCGAATAGGAAAATGCACGCTATTGAAGTACACGCCTTTTTTTAGTATATTCATGAGAAAGATTACTATACGTAAAATGCTTAACCAAGTCTCTGCTGCTTCAACTCCTTTTTTATTTTTGGTCTTTACTTCTTTTGTGTATTTTTACCTCTTTCGTTGAGTGGATAAATTATCAACGGATTCAAACTCTTTTGGTTACTGAGAGACAATTTACAGCAAACTACATACCACACGAGCTATTGACTGCTCGACGACAACTAAAGCTGATGGTGGTCTCAGCGTGTATAAAGAGAACGTGAGAGCTCTAGAATGAAGAGAAAAAAAAAACAAAAGGAAGAAAAAAAATTAGATAGAGAGTAGTGAGTATGGTAACGGATATTTGGATCGATATTACGATAAATTTCGAATGAAGTGCGCGCAGAGACGAAGAAAAAGAGCAACGAATAAAAGCAAAGTATTTATCCGGAAGGCGGACACAACCGCGATATAGTGAAAAAGATATAGTTTAGGTCAGACAAGGAATAACCAACTGAATATATCTATATATTTTATTTGTGTATGTAGTATGTATAAAGTATATAATATATACGTGTATAAACATATATCTTATGAGGCAATAATCTCGAGAGTGGAATTGTAGAAATCTGATGCGAAAAGCTAAAGTAATTTCCGTATAAGCTCGTGCATTCTGCGAGAAATTGAAATAAAATCAAAGGAGTATCTTCAATATCCATTCAATGAATAGGAATGACCCGCAGTCTTTGTGCTGTACCCCCATCTTTGCCATTCGGGCGCGCGATCCAATCGCTCGGATCAAATGCATCCGGGCAAATCACCCTCGATTCTCGATCAACTGTTTTATACATATACGCACACATTCCCCATCTCTTTTCACTCATTTTCTTCTCTTTCTCATCTTTTTATATTTCCTCAACATCGAGAGATTCGATTTTCTTCACGTCGGCAAAAGACCGATTGAAACCCTTTTCTCCCTATCACCAGTCATTTATTCTCTTTCTCTTCTCGCCGTCACCGCACCCCTAAAACTTTAACTTTTATTTTATTTTCAATTTTATTTTCTTTTGTTATTCTTCATTTCATCCGGTCGCTCGTTCCCTTTTTCTTCCTAACCACTCCTTTTAACTATTCAATGTCCCATTGACATTCCACCGACGTGTACTATCCCCTTATCAATATGCATTAGACAACGAAACTTGACATTTCCTTGTCGTCATCCCTATACTATTTTCATTATACACCCAAAATCACCAAAACATCAGTTAGCCTTTACATGAATGTATAATATAAGTCTTTATGCTTTGACACTCATCTAAATTTATTTCACAAAGAAGGGGAACAACTTATAAAAATTAATCACCCTGTAACCGTCTGAAAAATTCATATTTTATTTTATTTTCCCATCAGAATAATTTGCCAAGACAATATTTTTCTTTCCACACCTGTTGATTAAGTACAGTTATGGTAAAATGAAAAAAAAAATAATAAACTTCCCCCATTGAAATCAACAAAATAAATATTTTTATACACACATTTTATGTGTACATATAAATATTATTACATACATAAAGTAATGATTATAATAATGGAAAACATGATGAAAAATATTATATATAAATTTTGTGAGATTTTATATAACAGACACCTATACATATTTGAACGAATTGACAGTAAAAGCGTTTATCACAAAATGGAGGGTTGGTCGTGAGAACGACTTGTGGATGTTGCGTTCTCATTAATATGCATTAGACGACTTCAACAGACTTACCCGCTCATTGTCCGTTGAAGCGTCTCGGTTTCCCAGCCAATTGGCCTCTTCAGCATGGTGTTCGATTTTGCTACAACCCCCTCTCATTTCACCTCACATCCCAATCACTTTTTTTCCCCTCTCTTTCTCCATTTCACACCCCTATTTTTCTTTTCACACTCGCATCCTTCTCACCAACAGGTATGCACACACACATACACGGTATATCGAATAACGAATGCTCAACCAAAAAACTAAAAAAAAAAAAAAAAAACTGATTATTCTGGTTCAGTGGCACACCAAATTAGGCTAAAAATGCACTGCCTTGAGGCAAACTGCTTTAACTACTTATGAGATTGTTGTTTATATTTTTCCCTTGAGAATGTAATGTAAGTGTGAAGTCATATTTTTATATTTATATATGTACACATAGGTGCTTATATGTTTTATATCTTTCTATGTTTCCTCATTATTTTTGTTTTACTTATTTATTTTTTTTTTTTCAAGTGTTTATGCAAGTCTGTTTTATTTTCGTTGCATTCCTATCTGCGAAACATTTGAAGGTATGTTTTTGAGACAAACTTAGTTTAAACGAGAATATAAAATTTTTATATTAACCAAAACCACGCTAGTAACGCCTATTGTAATATAGAATTTTTAATGTTATTTTTTATACCCACGAATTTTTTTTTTTATAGTCATTTTTGCCATTTACGATGATGGCGTTAAATTTATTTAATGATGGATATCAAAGTAGTAAAACCATAACGCAAAAATATATAATGTTTGTGCAATTATTCATGAGAATATTATTCAAATTAAACTATAAGTATTTCTTGAATAAAATACACTAAAACGAATAGAATTTTACAGATTTACAGTTGTATTTATTCAAAGCGAAATATATCCTAATCCTTCTGACAGTATTAACCACTAACAAGTTCTTTTTCCGATTTCTCCACGCTTTCTTTTTTCTTATTCGTTTTTCCATTACTACATACAACATTCCCCTTTTTCATCATTCATTCCAGTCGGTGGAATTCCACAATCGTCCAAACCAACTCTGCAACTACATCACTAGTTTTCTCTTGTCTTTTTCATATATACTACATTTTCATTACCCTCTCTCTTCCTTCTTGAATGTGATCGTGTCTCATGCCCTCTCACAGAGTCGTCGTCGTCGTCAGAGAAAAAGCCAAATTAAACCATCGGGAATTCGAGTGACAGTCAGTAGCTGTCTGATCACTTCCATACTCATTCTCCTTTATGTTTTTTTCTTTCATTTTTTTTTTCTACTCTTTTTTTCTCTTTCCTTTTAGATCCTGTATGTCTTTACCAGTATCGTTCACTCTTGCTACAGCGATTTTTCTCTGCCAATCAACTATTCCTACCACGCAGACAAAAAAATACCAACGAGACAAATATCTCTGAGTAAATTGTGAAAGGAAAAAAAAAAAAAATATATTGCGAATTAACACGAATTTCCTGACAACTCTCTTTTGTTCACAAAACTAAAAATAATTATTTCATCAAATTTTTTCTTTTTTTCCCCCTCTTTGACTATTTAATTTTCTCTGTATAATTAATGCAGAATATTTCACATTATTTATACATGAATTATGTGAGCACAATATGCGACGTGTCGTCATGATGAGTTGCTCAAACGATCTTTTTTTAAGTCCCAGTGATGTAAAAGTGTAAAATAAAATTTATACACCACGTGCAGAGTCGAATAAGTAAAGAAAAAAAAATATTCTTTTTATGTACATATGAATAAAAAATAGCACGAGGTCAGTCTCATACCAAGTCACTGCACTCTCTATAGTAAACTTACATTTTTCTCAAACGACCAGAGCAATTTTCACGTTTCTCAGGTTATGCCATTTTCCTTGTCTACATTCACACCTAATATCTGCACACACAACCCCCTTTGAATTCTTTTCTGTGATGACGGCGTTTGCGCTTTACTCTGGTCTCAAAAACCCACTGGCTTTTTGCACTCTCACTCCAAGAATTTTTCAGGTTTCCTTAGTCCCTGATTGTTCGCCGTAACCAGATGATTGTCCCAAACGTCTTGCGACAATTGACAAACTTATATTATGTACATATACATTGCAATGTATTTTTTCATTTTCTGCTGCCATTTCATTCTTCTTCGTTCGCATTTTTCTCAACTGCACACGCTTTACATTTTATTTTCATTCACAGACGTCACGTTGCGTTCACATCGTCAACCGTATAACACAGAAGGATCAAATGAAATAAAAAGAAAAATAAAATAAAAAAAAAAAAAAAAAAAAAAAAAAAAAAAAAAGAATTAAAGATTATTGTAAAAGGTATAAATAAAATTAAATCATTGACTATTATTGGATTAAATATTGTGCAGACTGTTGACCTGAATTTCCTCTGACATTTATGTCTGCATATGTCACAGTTAAATATCATACTAATGCGATTTAATATTATATCCGAATTGTATCCGTGAGCAAAAAAGAAATGCGGTAAAAAATATTTATAGACAAATAGCTAGTATATTCTGTTGGAATTATTTTCTGAAAAAATGAAAACGACAATGAAATCTATAACCTCATTGTTGGATTTACAGTGTACCAAATATTCTGATATCACAATATCATAATATAAAGCACAGTGCAAAAATTACTGGAGAACAAAAATGCCCCAGGTCGGAAACGAGCGTTTTGTTTGTTACTTCAACCGCGTGCCGAGAAAGTCACGCGCAATTACATTCAACGCCATAAATAAAACTATGCACGCCGACTAATTATGCCATTGTGTCTGACTAATACTTTTTTCCTCACTTACACATCCAAAATTCGACAAAAAAAAAATTAATCACCATTTGCTCTTCACTTATACATATAAATCAAATTTAATAATTGTCCACTCTTTTATTTTTTCATAAATTTTCTATCGAAATTATTAATTATCAAAATTTAATACATAAATAAAAAATTATAAATACCACCTATATTAGATATTAATAAGCACAGTGTAACCTCTCAAAACCAATAGTGATCTAGTGATAAAATTGAAATTTTATAGACTGAAAATATCGCACAATAGAATATATAAATTTGAAAAGTAAATTTTTCGTTTGTTTTATTTTTTTTCATCAAGGAAAACATCGAGCGTAGGAAAATAAATTCTCAAGGATAACTTTTTACGCACAACCAATATTGCAACCGTGGACCTTATTGTTGAACAATAACGATCGTGACGTTGAACGATCTTGCGTTTACGCAGGCGTTAAATAGTTACGCGCAGTTGAGCCGATCGTATAACGTGAACTGCATTTATGCGCCATATCGCGCGTCACGCGCCAGGGATTTTAGCCGACCCTCAACTTAGTTTCCAATGTACATATATATACGTATGTAAATATACATTTACAACTATATACATATGTATATAAACTCTACGTATTACCTTGGCATCCTGGTGGATTTAATGCAGTACCAACCTCACCTAAAGACATTTACTGAACGACCATATGGCGTAAGGACACTCAAGCATCGCAGGAAAAGTTTATAATACTATTGTTTAAAGATGTCAGTTAAATTTTGTAATAAAGAAAAGATAAAATGATAATATATTTTATTCAATAGCTTTCTGTATGCTCGTAATATATAATTTAAATTTTAATAAACGAGTTAATCGCCCTTCATCTCTAAAATTATTTAATTTAATCATTGAAATAGTAATATAACACGTTATAAAAGTAAAAATGATTAAAGATGACGATAAACTCTTGAAATTCAGTGAAATATTCACGTTCAAGTTAAAACGTGGTGGTAAAAGTGGATGTAGATGTATAGATATACATGACTTTAGTTGAGAGGATAAAAAAAAAAAATAAAACGACTTGAGGAAATGACGATGAAAATGGTCTAACGATGTGCGTTGTAGAACGTCGTCGTGTGAGAGTTGATGGGTAAGAGAAAGCTAAAGTAGAAAATATAAGAGAATAGAAAAGAGATGAGGACTAATATTACCAAGTGGACGTCGACAACTGGCGTCGCGAGTCGTCCTTTCGACGTCCCACGAGACGCTTGCCCGGAATACCAGAGTGTAATGGTGTCGGAGTTGTGTGCGACGTGGACGCGTCTACTGGCAATTCGCCCGATTATACAGGGTGCACATCAGCCAGGAGAAGTAAGAGAAAACGAGGGAGACCAAGGAGCGACCATTCGTGACGAGCTTGTTAAGTTTATCGAAAGAGTCAAATTAGGAAGGAAAAAAAAAAAAATAAAAATTTCCAGACATCCTCTACATCCTCAATTATAAAATACGCCATATCTTGCATTGATTTTATTACACTACAAATGACTATTTAATAAATAAAATAAATATTTAATTCAAAAAATTTACTCTACATCATAAAAATTTCAAATTAAAATTCATAAATAATTTATCAATAAGCTTATTGTAATATTATTGTAATGTATATAATGTGGCAATGTATTTTTCATTGAATTAATTATATTTTGCATAGGATTTATAGTGCTCACAAGATGCCAATGAATATAAACATAGAGACACACGCACACTGATACACACATACACATTCACACACGGGGCGTAATGATGCATTGGCAATGCGAGACTGGTGATTATTAATCACGGCAATCATCATTAGCATCGCTCTGGTCCAATGTTACTGCTGTGCGAGTTCGCAGTAATCATCCTCGGTCCGTAACATTCAGCGTGTTCCGAATCATGGTTACAGCGAGGAGAGATACGTACAACAGTAGATAGAAACACTACAGACAGAGAAAATGCAACATCAGGGAGATAGAATGAGAGAACGTATGTGAATGTGAGTGAACAATCGCGAGGGGAAAATGCGGAGAGGCGTGTCGCATTGGCGACGTATTGTTAATTACGAACGCTCAATTTAATTATACGTGGTATAATAATTATCCATGGACATAATTAACGAATTCGCATAACGAACAAGTAATTATCAGGGGAGAAATATTATGAAAAAAATTAA
>JAQQBR010000004.1:3065759-3078484 GCA_030347285.1 Microctonus hyperodae
AAAAAAAAAAGTCAAAACGAAAACCTGAACGTGGAGCTCGAGCAAAACCGATGGAAAGTTCCGTGTCCTCTCTCTTTTCGCCAACATGATGGGAATGAAAACTCTTCCGAAAGTGAAGTTTTGCTTCTCGCATTCTCCGCCATTTCCACTCTTTATTTTTAATGTTTTACAATGTATATATGTACCAACTTGATGAGAAGTAACAGAAGTGACTTCATACAATTAAAAATACTAATTAAAATTTCCATCAAAAATATATAATATTCTCTTACAAGAACAAACAAATATTAAACGAGATTTGTTATTCTTCATTGATAGATAAGAAAAACAAATATGATTTTTATAAATTAATTCATCACTTGAGATTCGTCTGACATTTAATATTCAATAAAGCTCAATGTATCCAAGCATAATTCGTAAGTAATGAAAATAAAATATAATTTTCTTTTAATCAATCGCGCAATGCAACCTTTAATGCCAAATGCGAGCATCACCAAACGAGAAAGGGAGATAAATACGAAGAGGAGTTGCGGTGATGCTTCACCGCAAGTTCGAAAGCTGCGGCACGCGAATAATGCAACAACCTTGTTTGCAGACCCCGCGGTCCCACGTTTGGAGCCGAAAGATCCGCAGCTTTCACGAAGGATCTACACCGACACACTAGGCAATGGCTTGAGTCGCGCGCACGTCATATACATACATATATATGTAGGCATATACATCAACCCTATGTTTTATATACATGTTTATACACATATATATTTAGTGTATGCAGAAGAGGGTGAAGAGAGCATGTATGCTTGAGCGCAACCGATGTAACCCATGCTCAAAGTAGCTTTGAATCATCCCTTATCCGGAAAGCGAAACCTCCATTGCCACAAACTATACACATATACATTCATCCCCCCTTGCACATAGACACATGAATGTGTAGGTATATATATATATACGTGCCAACTATCTGTCGGGTTATCCCTTAACCCCGATCCTGCGTTTCACGTTGCGATTATCCGTTGCAGACGATAACGAAAACGGACTCCATTGCAGGTGTGATGTCAAGGCAACGATTTCACCCATAGATATTTACTGCATGAGGGAGAGATGGTACTTCCTGGGATATTGATGCCCAACTGGAAAATTTAGTTTGATCCTAGATAATTGGTAAGATAGGAGTAGAGCATGCGATTCAGGATTTGCTATTATATGTGGATATGCGGGTGGAATTTAGTTGGTAAAATGACTATCACATTGAAAATATTCGTGTAGTAAAGAAATGTGGAGGAAATAAAAATTTTTTATTTATATATGTATGAATTTCTGGTGGGGTATAATATGTTTGCTCATTATTTATGCCATTTGAAATGACATTCCGCTCTGTATTCTTTTGATAAATTATTATTTTTGGAATAAGACGATAAATTAAATAATATTAAACGGTTTCATTTTTATGAAAAATTGTAGTTTGAAGTTAAGTTAAAATATTTTCGTTATCTCTACCCTTGTATTTTTATCCATATACTTTTCATGGTAAAACTCCAATATTTTAGTGACACGCTCGCCCAGAATTTTTCCTCGTCAATTTTATTTTTATAAAAATAAAACGAATAAATTTTTTTTTTCCCCGGTTTTTTTTTCCATCCCTCGTTCGGTCGTTGGATACGAACGACCAAGTGGGACAGATACAATATACAAAGTGAGAGAAAGAGAAATATTCTACATCTATACATGCTTGTGTGAATGAATAAGAGTGAGTTAGAAACTAAAAGAGAAAACACGTGGGGTTCGTTTGTGTCGTACCTACATTGTACCATCAACTGTGGACCCGATATCGGTACAACAACCAACGAGCGATAGCCTGCACGTCGGTATGGCGTTTAAGCGACAACGAGACCGTCGGGGGTTGGTGCATCAGTGGTTACGTTTATACTCCTGCATCCTGTGTCCCATTCTACTTTACATCATTTCCCATTTGGCCTCTCTCCCCACTCAGTTCACAACCACCCCATATAAAACCTTGCCCCTTCACCCGCTAAATTTCCACCCACCCCGTTGTCTGATCATCCCCTCACACTGCTTCTACTCCACACAGTCGATCCTCTGCAGATTCTCGCTTCTACCAAAATGGCTACCGCAGAAAATATTGGCATGTGCGCGAAAATTAATTGCGTCTGTTTGAATTTCGATTATCGATGTATATACACACGTACAATATCATCCCTTACACTAAATGTAACGCTATTTAATCGAACATTATTGTTGAAGACTCGAGAATATAACGAGGATGAATTGCACGCCGCATCGTGTGAAATTATCCAACACTCTGGAATTGAGTAAACTATGTATATATTTATCTACCTGTAAATATAGTTAGTTTGAGATTTTTGTAGATATATGACTCTTCTCGAATCCTTTACATCTCCCCTCAATCCACTATTTTTGCTCTCAATACCCTACTCCCCTCTTTTAACCGGCTGCAGCCGACTTTGTATTAGAAGTACTCGCATTCGCTCTCGATTGTGGGGAAACTACAGAAAACCCACAATAGATACAGCTGACCCACTCACACCCTGTATGAGATGAGCCTCCCGCTTTACAGAGCTGCCACTAATCAGCTTTATAATCGGTGCTTTTTTCTCCTGACATAGATTTACCCGATGAGGCTAATATTTTTCTTCCGAAAATTACTGCGCTCTGCCGCGGTTCGAATCCGAGCCGTCCGCGTGACAGTGTTTCGTCTTCACCACTCGTCCGACCGACCAACTTACCTGTAAATATATATATGTATATATTCAAGAGTGATGAGTTGAAATGGAGTGTGTTACACACATCGATATCTACAAGGAACGTCTTGAAATAATGGTGGACATGGGAAATGAGAACGAGGAAAGAGAGATAAATAGACGATGAAGAAGGAGGTGTGGCTTTGAGGTATGTATTTATATACATGTATATATATACATGGTTAAGTGCGGTGAGGGTGTTGCAGCGGTAAATTTTCGAAGCCGAGTGGAAACGTCGAGAGCAACCTCTCTCACTCACGTGGGGTAGTTTGCACTAATGCGGGCTAATAGCAATGCTGTCGAAGAACTGCCACAGTATATTCCGATCGTTAAGACGATTTTACTGGTTATGGTGACGACAAAGGGTGTTGATTAAACGATAGGCCAGGAATATATATTCTATGTATTTCAAATATATATGTAGTTAGGGATATATATGTGTATTTATGGATTTGAATGAGGGTGCAAAGTGGATGGGATACAACAGAATGTGCAGTCGTGTCTGTTATACACAGCCAATCATCTCCATTTTATCATGTACTTTATCAATGGTGTAATTATACTTCAGACGTCATCATGTTCATGATGAAATTATTAGGATTTAAATTTTATGATGAGGAATATATACGTGGAGGGATTTATGTGTATTTGGATTTTTTACTTTGATTTTTATGTATTCCCTTTTTTATTTCAGTTAAAATTACTGTTGGAAAATATTGAAAATCAATCATTGTGGATGGAGTATTTTAATTGAGGAATACTTGAAATAACGAATTAATAACGTGGCCTGATGAAATTTTGTGAATCATATACGGGACTAGGAACCGATTATCATTTTGCTTCATCGCGGCAGTTTGCCGAACTAGACAATGGAAAACAGATTCGAGAGAAAGTGTCGTTCCGCAAGCCAACGGATGCTCAGTGTGAAAATTCAATTTAATAACCAAACCAATCTCGGTGGCTCTTGCGATCAATGCTAACGCGCTCTCACCCTTTCCTATTGCACACTGCAATGTCTTTCCCACTGGATATAATTGTATGTATTACTGTGTACATACATGGAGGATGGAAGTATGTGTAGATAGATATAAATGTGTATAGTAGTGTGGCCGCAATTGCGTTAATACAGTCCCAGGCGACCAATTAGTTCCGGAAACTCCGGAGGAAACTAGTCACTAGTAGTAGTGGTGGTGATGATGTTAGACAGGAATGTAGTATTGAGACCATGAGCACTAGAGGACATCTTAACGTTTTGCTAATAGGATGTAAATGAAATAACAAAGTGACAATATACCATGATAGTTTAACTGACATATTATCATGTCCAATTTAACTACAAAGGTACATCCTAATTTGTTTCATTGATATCAATATATTCTGTCCTAAAATTCTGTGTGAATGAAAAGGACAAAGACTGAAGAAACGATAAAAAATTGACCTGACTATGTGAGATAGAAAAAAGAAATGAAGATGAAAAAAAATAAAACAAGAGAATTATCCGGTATAGCGATTGAGTGAAGAGAATCGTATAGAGGGTTGAAGATTCCGATTGAATGAAATCCCTTTTTGGTGTCACGATGCTACCAATCTAATCGAGCCTTCTTCATTTATCCTTACTGTTTTTTCCCATCGGCAAATTTTTTTTCCTGTCTTTTTATCTTGTTTCTTCATGAAGACACGCACTGGGTGCGTGTGGACCAAAGTGACACATCTCTTTTTTTTTTTTGCTTTCTATATACAATGTATATAGATTATTTTTCACCCCATCAGCCTCTTTAAGTCGATCCTGTAATCTCGGAGACATCGCTCGATGGCAAAGCAGGTGGGATTGGAAATGAAAGTAGAGAAGGGAGGATGACAATGACAAAGGGTAAACTCAATGAGAATGAAAGGACAAGACAATACTCGTCTTTTATCTGTGTGTAAATGTGTGTCTACTGTCTATATGTGTATGTAGAGAATGTTAAAGTACAACTTCTTCGGCTTTATATAGTCGCGCGAGCGCGTCATTCCACTCGAGTGCCGATTGTCAAACCAACGGCGCAACCCATCCACGTTGTCCTTCACACTTTGGCAAAAGGGGCAGGACACATCCGGGTTTTGCATGGTGTATAGGGTATAGTTGAGTGGAGAATGAGTGAGTGAAGAGCACGTGCCTCACATCCTCCCAGACGCTTGGGCAAATATATAAAGGCCTACGTGCCTCTCGAGATTTCAAACCCCCTTCAAAAAACTCTTTCCCACACATCCTTTCTTTCTTTATATATTTATTTTTTTTTGTTCTTTCGCTCTTTCTCTTCAGTTTTTTTCCGTCATTCCTTCACTTTATTTCCTGTTTTTATTTTTTATTTCGACCACGCGCCATCAGTTTATGGGTATTTACAAGAAAGAAAAATATTCTCTTGCAACGTAAAGTGTGCAGGAAATAAATTTTTGAATTCATTTACAGACGATAATAAAAATTATACAATTTAAAATAATCATCAACATAATGTTCAATTTTACAATCTACTTAACTTTGTTTTCTACCCAATGAACATTCAGACATAAATTCATGGCGCTTGCTTTTAGATTTTTGTCTCCTTGTTTATTTCTCATTTCATTCTGTGACAGTGTCATTTATGTAACTTTGCGAATTTCGTCGTTGAAAAACGCAAAAGAAAAAAAAAATACATATCGAGAGTAAGTAGAGTAAAGCGGGTGAGAAAGCAAAAAGAGAATTCACTTGAGTTTAATTCTCTCTATCGCGTCTCGCACTCACGGAAAAGACACTAACGCAATCATCCCGGCGTTGATTATGACCAGAGGCGAAATCCTTGAAGACGAAACTTCTCTCACTCCGACAATATAGTATCTATGTATGTATAGAATGAATGTAAGAGGAAGAGTAGATGGGAAAAACGCTTTTACACGAACGAAAGAACGCGCAAAGTAAGCCAGGAGGAAAGCGATAGTGGCGTGGATGAGGCGCGGATAGAATTACGAGACGTCGTGGATCACTGCCGGACGAAATCTAGAGTGAAAATTATCTTCTTACTTGCTTCTCTTCTTTATATCCTTCCTCATCCGTTAGGACCACTTGCCCCATACCTTTCTCCTTTAAAATTTCATTCTCCCTCATTTTTTCCCCGCACATTTATTCCCTTTTTATTTCCTTTTTACTATTTTATTTTATTTTTTTTTCTTCCTGCGCCTTAAACTTTCATTCAAGTTGACTAACACCGATTCAACACCAAGGGGCGACACGCCATCAAACAGGATGAATTAACGGACGTAATTTGAGATGCGTAAGCGGGAAAAAAAAATTTCGATTGGAATGTCAAGACCAAATTGCTTAAATCCGGCGAATTGTATATATAATATATAGTATACAATATACATATATAATAATACAAAAGACCACTCTTTGTTTTCTGCTATTCGAACCGTAACAAAACCTTCCGCTCGTACTGAATTTTATTTTACTTATTTACTTATATACATGTGCATTATTTATATTATAGTCACTACCATAAATAAATTCTCATGTCTTTTACGATAACAATACTAAAAATGTAAATTAATTATTTTCCTAATTATAAATTCCACTATACATCATATATAATAATTATTAATTATAAATAAATCCTATTAATATCAAACAAATCCCTTATTTTCATTTTTTATTATTCAAATCACAAACTTAATAAAACCATTAATATATTTCTTATATTTTTTATCATCACAAAATTTCTCTACGTGTATAATTATTTTATATTATATATAATATTATATATAATCATACATTTATAATATTATTAATGAGTTTGAGATGAAATTGTCCTGTTTGTTATTCTGTATATACAATGTTTAGTTGTCTCATATTATTTCGAGATTAAATGAAAAACAAGAGAGTGTATCATCGCTTTTAGATTGCGCACAGCTGGTGCAGTACATTGACGATGCTTCTTGTTTCTTGTTATACTCACACAAAGCATGACGTGCGGTTACTTGTATATATCCTAACGCGCGAGTGATCGTTGTGCACACCAGGTTGACCAGGTTCCTCGCTGTTAGTTCTTGTGAATTATCGCCCTCGGTTGTTTGTTATCTCGATGGCGAATCAGCAAAATTTATAGCCCGTAGCCGCGAATGAAACGTAATTATGTACTCTCGCCATCTTTCTCTTTCATATCCTCATTCATTCACTTATTTTCTCTTGTTTCTTTGACAGACGTGTGCGAGTTTCAACAGGACTTTGATAAGATATATATTCTTTTATTTTATTTTTTTAAATAAATTTTCTTGTGGAATTTCAAACTTGATTACATTTTTTTAATGTAATATTTGAAGATATAAAATAGTTAATGAAGAGATAATAATTATATGTTTATGTATTTTACGAGAGACAATTTATTAATTTAGTAAATCATTTTAATTTTGTTAAATGTAGAAAGTCGTTATTTTAAATTTAACAATTTGAGTTTAAATTACTTGGAAATAACAAAAGGGAATAAATTTTATAATTTTTGGCCCATGAATGCGACATTCTGCCATTTCTATTGTTCTTTCAGAGTAATAATAACGCCAATTAGGCGTCTCATGCGAAAAAAAGAGGAGGCGAATGAATGAAGTAAGCCAAAAAAAATAGAAATAAAAATTGCGATACAGTCTCTCGCGGTTTATACTACTCGCTATTTTCTCATGGAGCAAATGGTTTGAGAAGAAAGATGTCATAAGACCTTTGAGCTATAACATATACAAGATCGCATGGTGAATGAAAATGGGCATATCGTTTCTGGTTACACTGGCGAGAATCCAAATCAATTTAAAAGTTAGTGATAACGGTTGCCAGTCCATCGTTGTACAGCACCAAATAACGCGTTATTAATTCGTATAACTTATTATTCATGGCTAATATCTCTCCCCATGTTTTTTTTTTATCACATTAATAGCAATGCAGTGTGCCAGCATGTGTAGTTTAGAGAATAATAAACAAAGCAACGGAGGAGATAGCGAAAATAATGAAGAAAAAATAAAAGAGCAATTAAAATCCTAACGAAAAAAAAGCTTTATAAATTTCCTTATGATATAAAATCATGATGCTAATAAAAAATTCAATTTAACCGACAAAATTTAATGGAGAAAATTTTCCATTTTACTTTTTGTATTATTAATGATTAATGATTATATAATCAATTGGTAAATGGAAAATTGATTGTGAACTTTTTTTTTTTTTTTTCATCTTCGTTTATTTTATCCTAGATTAAAAAGTATTCGTGAGTGTGTGTGTGTGTGGGTGTACACAGTGGGTATATTATGTAAATAAAAATAAAAATGTTACGCCACTAATCCATCATTAACTTTGCAATTTATATTCATTTAAATTCAAAGTATAAAGAGTATAACGTGTATCAGACCACTTCCGTAACCGGCCAATTCATTCCCGCCTTCGTTTTCGTTCACTCTGGTTGTATATGTATAAATATAAATACACTCATTATATTTCTATTTACACTGCATTATTTAATATATAATTAAACGTATAATTATTATGAATTTACATTATTTTTAAATATGAATCATTCCACTAATTTATTTACTCTTTGCGCTTCAATTACCAACTTTTGCCGGAAATCTTTTCTCACTTAATCGATGCATACCCGCATTAAATTCCATTCTCTTTACATTGCAAAATTTCTCTTAATTTCCCCTTGAGAACTTACTGCTGGTTCGCTTAACACCATTGAAAAATCTCAAGTCTACAATAAATATAAAAAAAAATCCTCTCTGTAATTTTCATCTGCTTTGAAATTATTCCACCACACTTACACCCAAAAACTTTAATTCACGCACATCGCAAATATTTAATCAAAAGAAAAAAAAAACAGTGTAAATAACTAAAACACCGATAACGTAATTTACTCAAATGACAACTGCTTGGAGTAATCAAATATTTATTAATAAACTAAAAAATAAAATAACATCGACGTGACTAAAAATCGCCAGAGGAAAAATTAAAAACGAAAGTGAAACAGATCCATTGTTTCTCATAAAACATAAAATAAAAAATAGTAATTTACATTTCAAATAATTTCCATTTTTTTTTTCATCTTCCTTTCATTCTATTTTTTTTTTTTCACTACCTTATTTTAATAAACCACAATGGTGTGTCGCGAGTGTGCACATAGAATGCAAGCCACTCGGATGATGGTGAAAATGATTGGTGGCCGTTAGCGGAAGGAGGAAATTTTCGAGTGTATGAGTGTGGCCTCCAGGTCATAGTTAAAACAACAAAACCGCAGACGCGACCAGCGAACCGGTGAGAGAGAACGAACGCGCGGGGCCAAACAATCATAGCATATAGAGTCGTCTATTATATCTAAACTATACACACTCCCCCGCACTCGCGTACTTCTTGCGCCTTGTTCAACAGCCCAGCGGCACAATACTATATATTAGTCTACCAGAGTTATACAGCATCAAGTTTACTTTCCTAAACTTTCCATGTGTTTTCATCCCCATATATAAACACACATCCACAATACATAAATTCCCTTAACACATAAAGGAAATCAAGGATATGTCCTTCGAAACATTTTATACATAAAAACAACTCTCACTTCTATTACACACAAACCAATAAATATCCACACAAAACTATACACAGTTATACCTTTCGAAAATAAAAATATCTTATACATATATTCCTGTTTATATAAATACATCCAAGTATGACGATAGTTTTACGATGATAATTTCACGTCGAATCTACACACACGACGAGAATATATGACGCTTAGAGCTTTAGAAATTCTCGAGGGTGCGAAAGATCTCGTGATGGTATAGCAGTAAAGCCCACACGCGTGTAGTCAAACTTGCGACCGAGGGAGTTATATAGTTGATCGTAACCTCTTGCCAGAATGTAAATATATTTATATACATATAAATGTGTACATATAATATACATGTATACTTATACCTATAGGAATTTATATATAACAGAGGGAGTTGTATCAAATAAATGTGCGCAAACGAATGGCGAAAAAAAAAAAGAAATGTACAACCTCAATCCTATATACAAAAATATATAGACATGAGTAGTGTTGTAAGTGGGATCATACTCTATATGTCCGTTCGCATGCTTGGGTTATGTGGGACTTATGAGCCAACGAGAGAGGCTATATAGTAGATGATAGATCCGGCTTCAACATACGCAAGCAACACGGCAATAAACTTTATCGCGGGAATGCATTAGATCGAATACGTTACATATGAGAGGCACTCCATCTGTGTTATTTCTTCCTCTCTCTCGCCCTTATTTTCCTTTCCTCAGGCAACTTCAACTTTTGTGTATATTTATGTGTGTGTTGGTATGTGCTTGTGTGTATATAACAAAGTGGTAACCATCGGAGGAACTGTGGCGGAATAGAGGACCCGTTAAAGCTACTCAATATAGTCGACACGAGTTGGAATAAAGGGGTGTGTATGTATACAAAGGATGATGGTATAAGGGTGGACTCCAATAAAGTCAGTAAGATATATGTGTTTATGTGTGTGTGTGTAGTTGGAAGTTAACATAGTCTCTCGATTCGCCTTCAAGTCAGCACGCCAAGGCGCGTGTCTTGAAGCAATACCAACCTTGTAATCCTCTCTTGATCTCTTTTCAACTAGTTTCTCATTCATTTTTAGTCTCTTTTGGTTATTTGAATTGTGATTGTGGAGTTTAATATGTATTATTGCTTCGGGTTTTATTGGGTATGAATAAAAGTATTGGGGAGAGAAAATATTGGAGGTGAAATAGAGAAAAAAATATATTGTATGATGTAAAAGTGGCAGTGATGGAAAAAATAAATTTATTGTGGTTTTATTTTTAATATTGCTCAGTGAGGAAAATTATTTTTTGTTGATTATTGATGAAATTTAGTTGAGGGATTTTATTATTTTATTTTTATAAAAAAAAAATGATAGTGCGATGTAAAAGTTATAGCGAGAGAAAAAATAAATTTATTATATTTTTATTTTTAATAAATTTATTTTTTATTGATTATTAAAAAATTTTACTTGGAGAATTTTGTTTTCTTATTTTTATAAAAACAAAAAAAATATATAATGCGATGTAAAAGTGACAGTGATAGAAAAAATAAATTTATTATATATTTATTTCTAATATTACTTAATGAGGAAAATTATTTTTTTTTTATTACTAATAAAATTTGATTTGGGAATTTTATTTTTATATTTTTATAATGTTTAAATAATGAGTAAGGTTTAGTAATGAATATAAACTAAATCGGTATAAAAATAATAATGGAAATGAGAAACTTGAAGAAGAACAAACCGATATTTTTCGTTTCTTTTTTTATTTTTAAGTGACGAGAAGAGGCGGGTCCCTGATCGGATTGGAAAATCTCAACGGGGGTTTCTAAAGTGTGGGAGAAACTCGAGTGGTTGGAAAAGAATAACGTTAGATCGAGAGAATGATGTCATAGTGTATGTGTATAGTATACTTCCTGTAGAGGTATAAAGTGTGTATGAAGGGTTGGAGTAGTAAGTCGTAGCATAATAGAATAGATAGGGGGATAGGCGAAAAGCCAGCAGGGCCCCGAAGACCGTGCTTCGGGAATACTTTACCGAGCGTATAAACGCTATTTATAGCTGCATAAACCGGCGATGGAGGGTATAATGCAGTCACACACCTTATACTGCTCGCTTACGACTCCCCCGCGAGTGCGATCTTCATCCCCTTATATTTCTCCACAAAGTTCGATTGGTAACACGCCTCAATATATAGAGTTTATCCATTCACATGCACACTCATCTATTTCTACATGTATATAAATAGTAATTTCTTATATATATTTTGCACATTGATTTGCATCAAATTCACCACTTTGGCCTAGTGCCCATACGTGCATTTTTTCTGTTATTTCTTTTACAATATTTATTTCCACTGGTTTATTATTTTTTTTTCTCATTTTACACACATGCACGAGGGAAGATATAAATAATTGAAAGAGAAATAAAATTTTATCTAAATGATTTTATAAAAATTCATTAATTTTAATTCGATTAAAAATTTTTTTATTATCAGATTTTACTGTATTTTTTTTTTAATAATATTTATTAATATACACATTTTTTTTTTTAAATTCACTTCATTCGTCATTTAGCAATAATCATTCGCAATTTTTTTAATCAATAATTGGTAAAGAATTAAATTAATAATTTTTTTTGTTAAATTAAACTTGAAATAATTCTGAATAATAAAATTACTTTTGGTAATATACTTTATTTATAATTCGTATAAAACTTTTTTTATTTTTACTATTCTTTTCTTTTTTTTTCTATGTATAGAGAATATACATATACGATTGGACTGAAATAATTTGCATGGAATGAGACAATTGATTTGGTTTATTCGGTTATAGTTTGTCATATTGACAGGTTAATTCCCGCAGTGATCGTCTCGCATTAAAGGGCGGATTCCAAAAGAGACGATAGATAGATGAAGAGAAGTGAGAGATAATAAACACACAAACATACACACATATACATTGAGCGAGTGTACAATGGCGGAAACGAGGAAGAGAATTCAAATGTGCTGGGCACGCGAATGCTACTCTCATCAATCTATCTCTGGCGTCTGACAGTCGTTCTCAAACTGCATTAAACCGTAACTCAGTTTCTCCATCGCTCTCTCATCTTCTCTATATGTTTATTATTCCTCTTTATTTCCTATTACATAAACGAGCTTCAAACATTTACTCAATGTGACATTCGATGAGACTTATAATTAATACGACAGTCTTAAGAGAATAATTCCATAAATCTTCTCAATTAAATTCAATTTGCTATGTAAATAATTATGACTAATATAACAAATAAAAATTCGAATTAAATATGTTAATTTTGTGATTGAATTAAATTGTGTTTTTAGGTAATGTTTAATTAAATATTTTCAAC
>JAQQBR010000004.1:3086659-3097213 GCA_030347285.1 Microctonus hyperodae
AGTTGAATAAAAATGTCGAATTAATTTAACAAATTAATTCGATATAATATGACTAAAAAAATTATAATTCAAAATGAAAAAAATTTTTTTTTGTCCTCAAATTCATTAAATTAATTATTAAATATAAAAAATATTAAAATTGATTCATGAACATTTTAATTTTTCATCTAAAAATATACACAAACTCGTAGGAATTAATTAATAATATTATTATATAATTACATTATAAAAATATTCAAGTTAAATAAAAATATCGAATCAATTAAATAAATTAATTCCATCAGTTTATGAAAAAATTTTTTTTCATCATCACCAACATACTATTAACTAACAAAAAAATTCCAAAATTTTGTTAAATAAATAATACAAAAATATACAATCGCCTAAATAAATCTTCCCCATAGTAAAACAAAAAATCTATTTATCCCACTTCAAATCCCTTCAATTTATAATTCTCATTATAATTCACAAGATAAAACCATTAATATTTTCATATCTACACTACCATGCTATTATAAGAAAAGTCTTTAACGCGAAAATTGTAGTGGATTATTCGTTTTGGAATTTAGTAAAGCATGTCGAGGTTACGAAATGAGAAAAAACAAGGCAGTTATGGTAGAGCGACAGTCCCAAGACACAGTGGAGAACATAACCCCAGGAGGGACGAGAATATGCGGCAAGACAATATAACGAAGAGGGGGAAAACGAGAGCATACAATATATGAGAACGCTGAAAGTGAGAGGAAGAACGCAAGTAGAGTAATGTACCCGAGGCAATAGCAATCGAACGAGCAATAGGTAGACGACGACTCAAGCTCAACGACAACGAAACCCACAGTGTTGATCTTGTGCGACGATCAAACAATGTCAAGAATTCCTGGGGGTTCTTTGGCAGTTGGTATATGTGTGTATACATTCATTGGTTAATATATATAGATGTATGTGAAGCTTAAACCCTCACAAAAGACCACGTAATTTACCCCCATAGTTATACCTTAACAAATGAACGAAAATTATTTAACTTTGTTATATTGTAACAAAATTTAATTTTTCAATGCATAAAACTTTTTATTGGTTAATTATTTATTCATCTACGCTTTGTAATATTACACATTGTTATCAATTACATATACATATATACGAGAAAAATAAAAATATAATTGGGTATTTTCTTTGTTTGGTTTATTTTATGAAATTTTAATTTAATTTTAGGAATTTTATATTTTTTTTTTGTATTCAAGTTGACGACATATGGTGATGGAATTTATTGGGTTTAAAATTTAATATTTTTTGTAGAGAGGAAGAGGAAAAAAGGAGAAATAACATAATGTGTATTTGCATAGTAAGTTGAAAAAAAAAAAAAACAAATAAATGAATGAGGATATTCACTGTCGTTTAACCCGGAAATTCGTCCAGGTACAACGCAAAACTTCAACTATTATGTAGCCATTTTACCATCTCCTTCCTTGTATCTTTTTCTTTCTCTTCAGACACATATATGCACTCACATTCTTACAACTTGAGAGCCGTGTCGTTATTTTCTTGCGTTATAATCTTTACAAAAAAAACATTCCAGGGCAGCCACTTTAACTCGCGTAACTCGGTTGCGTACATTTTATGTGAAGAAATAAATTAACATGATGATAAAAAAATGAAATAAAAAAATTAATAAAAATTAAAAAACACAAAGAACAGGAAAATTTACTGTATCTATATATAAACATATATATCTCGTATATATGTTCATGTGAAATATACTCTTTGTGAATTTGTATACAGAAGAAAAAAAAATTTTTTTTATTTTTAATTTTGAGTAGAATTAATTGGAAAAAAAAAAATTTTTCAACACACTGAAATAATTAAAGTATAATAAAATAAAAAATATATAAAATTAAATTACAAAAAGATAATATGAATAAAGAAAAAATAAAATGTATAATATATTTAACATTTATATACTTCACAGTATTTAATTTAATATAATTAAAAAAACAAAAAAAATTTTTTTTAATTGTATATAAGAAGACAATTTAATTTTAAAAATAATCAAATTTAATTTTTTCTACAAATAAACCTTTATCCAACAACTTTAGTCGTGGGTTTCGTCATTTATAAAATTATACATCATTTTATAGAGTTAAAATTTTTTTAAAAATTTTATTCATACATTTATTCTCGCTTTCATGTGTGTGGCACGAGTTTGTCATCTTTGTGTTGACTTACATGATGCGCACGCGCGAATTTCCAATGCTTATGGGCAATATTTGTCATGCCTTATATCACAGACATGCATCTCAAGTGTTTTGAATTATAAACGTTTAATCACACGGTTATTATCTCATCAAACACATGATAATATAAATATATATAATCCTGTTGTCGACAAGTATGTATAACCATCCTCATCTCGTCATATCACACTTCAAATGACGTCAACTTCGTTCATATAATATTTGTCAAGAATTCATATTGCAAATACATGTCATCTTCATCGTAATATGCATCTACAATAATGTAAGCATTATATCTCTTTATTTTCTTCTCCACTTCTTTCTCTTCCTCATTCCATTGCTCTCTTCATTATTTTCTTCACTCTATTTTTTCTACTCTACTTTACTCTCTGTCGGCATTGAGACGTAATTAATGACATGTTCCCACGATCTCGAATGCTTTGATCTTCACGTGGATATAATCATTAGAAATTGCGAGTGATTACACGCATACTTTTATATAAATGAATCAATGAAATTAAATGCATGAGAATATTTTCTAAAAATTAATAATCAATTAAGAGAAAGTAATAAATTATACAATCAGCTGTTTGTTTATTTATAAAAATTAAATAAAACAAATGTATAAATAATTTATAAATTGTTTCGAGTTTTCTGAATTTTTTTTTTTTAAATATAAATTTGTGATTTTTATCTTTAATAAAAATATTGTTTTGTAATTATAAAATTGTATTAGAATTATTTTTTTTTAAATATTAAGACGTGAAATTTTTGTTGTGTAATTGTGTTTTTCTTTATACACATGGTATTGAATAATTTTGAGAGAGATTAATAATTGATTGTCTTTAGTATAGATATAAATTAAAAGAATAATTAATTTATTATACATGAGGTACGTGGGATATATTTCTCAACGTGCAGGGACATGAACACGTATTAAAGGGGCAATGGATCGCTCTCATTGATTATGAACAAAGCGACCAAGATGAGAGAGCAGTTGTTAATGACCAACGATGACATTTATCGCATCAATGGACGTTCTCGAGCGTCCATTTTCCACGTGACAAACGCACTCAGTTATATCTCGATGTAAATATCTTTGTCTTTATATATTACGACGTTTGCCAGTCTTCTTTTATTATATATTCATTTACTATTCACGTATTTGCATTTTTTTTTCAATAAAATATCATCAACATAAATCGTATTCTGAAGAAGTAAAAGCAGAGAATTTAAATTAATAAAAAGAAAAATTCTCTGTTAATAAATCAAGTAATTTCAAATTTATATTATTCCACAATTTTTTTTTTGTGTACTCAAAAATTAACTCTACAATTTTGTTTGCATATATATTCACACAAATATCGATTCCCAGACGCGATAGTGCCACAAAAAATTCCGACATAAAAATATAAATTCCCAAGCGAAAGAAAAAAAAATTGTGCAATTTATTTTATGAAATAAAAAATTCTCCCTAAATTATTATATTTAAAATAAAAATCTATAACCATAAAAAAGTGGACAAATTTCATGATTTACGTGCTCTCAAAGATGAAAAAAAAGGACATTTAATAACACCAAATCGAACATTTATAAACCTAAAAACAAGAGACTAAAAAACAACATTCCACAGTTCTCTTGGGAATTTTATCCAATTCTATTGAGCTCTTCACATCATATATGTTCATATAAACATAGTTATATACACAATGTCGATGACAAAAAGAGTGGGAGTAGATCCGAGAGAGATGAAGGGATTGTATGAGAGTTCATATAGACACAGAGGAAAATGGGTATACCTATTCTATGCAATCTGCAGCTGCCGACGCACGCGTTATACTGTACTGCCTCTTGTTGTATCCACGGCTCGGTCGAGTCGAGCGCAAACAACATGCATATTCCAGAAATGCTCCATGGCATGAAGCAGACATGTATATGTATATACCTGTGGAAATCGGGGCAACGATGTTGAGCTCATGCTGACGTTCAAAAAAAAAAAAAAAAAGTGAAATAAAATTTCAGAATATGTGTGTATATGCATCTGTATATATTGCCGCGTGTGCAGTGTTGGGGTTACACGCTTTTGGATTAAAGTTGGGGTGAGAAGGGTATTGAAGGACTAATAACACAGCGATTCATTGCATGTACACGATAGAATATGAAATGGATGATGAACCATTCGCAATATGCCAATGAAAAAAGAAATAAAAAAAAAATTGATGATAAAAAAAAATTCAACACGAAAGACACATGTGTATGTATAATAATGGATATGCGTGTGTATTTATGTACTAGATGAGAGTGATATATAGACAGAGGTATTGATATAACGTTTGCTGATGAATAAATATAGTGAATTAATATTTTATATTATTTGCAGATTAAATACTGTGATATTTTTAGAGTAAAAAGAAATGAATAAATATTTGATGGTAAATTTATGTAATGTTCAATTGTATTTTATTTTTATAAATGTACATATTAGATGTATATGTGTGTGTATTTCACGGTGAATTTTGTATTCATAATTTTTTTGTATTTATTTATTTATTTATAAGGAGGAAAAAAATAAAGGCAACAATGTTGCAGTAATTAAAACTCAACTCTCCTGTTGCTACCCTCAAATTGACTTTTTCTTTTCTATATTACGCTTTCGTATCGTTCTCAACTGTCATACAAAATGTGGGCACGTTTTTAATTGAAAAAATTTCACCATCAACTTAGCTGAAATAAAATACACATACATAAAAAAAAATAAATATTATGAAAATAAATAAAAATAAAAAAGAAATTTTAATGCAGAAAAAATTTTTACATTTAAATTAATTTATTTATTTATATATACATATATATATATTTTTTCAATTTGATTTCTGTATAGTAAAAGTGAAATTTGACAACAATAGAGCGAGCAGTAGTGGCAATAATTTGCCGAATTGTTTTTTCATGAATTCTGCACTAAAAACGTAATTTAAAACGTTACATAAAAGGATTTTTGCAATAAATAACTCTAAACGCATTTGGCAAATGAATTAATCCGTTCATTGAATCATATACCACAACAAATACATATCCACAAATGCATGGATAAATATTTTTAATAAAATCCATGAGCTCGAACGAATACTTTAATTTATAAATAAATTTCCATCCAATCGCACTCTCTGTTTGACGTGGGAATTTATTTCTATTCGATTTTCATTCACCAAAAATCGTTTGAATAATTGTGTAAATATATAAAAATACATACATACATATATGTACAATATTAATCACTATCTATGTACACTAAAAAAATCTTTATATTTTATTCACTTCTCCATCATTGTGTTAATATATTATTTTCATTTTATTTTCATTCATTACTATTTATTCATTTTCTCTTTTTTTTTTTACCCCGGAAGCAAAACAAGTCTGGGGATCTCTTCCATCGTGTTTCCAAGAGATAACGCTAGGAGTATCCTAATCCTCAGTATACTCACGTTAGGAAGACACAGTGGAGAAAACACACAAGGAGGAGAATGAAATGAATGAGGTCGACATATAGCAGCCGTTTCGATAATCTCTAACGTTACTTTCGACGATTATAGCGCCTGGATTAGCGGTCTTGTGTCCTGAAAGCCATTGCAGCGTGGCGAAGAGGCCAAGTAAAAGATAGGGTCTTATATATATACGTACACAATGTGAAATAGTAGAGAATAGAAGACTGAATTTGCGCGAGAGAATCGAATGTCTTGTTTTCTTTTTCGATCATTCTTTCTTTCTATTGTTTTCTTTATTTTTATTTTTTTATAAATTTTCTCCGCTTACTCTATTGTATACTATCTCAGTGGTTGAAATAAACACAACTTGATGAGTAAGTTCAATGAACCTTCTAAGAATAATTGGAAAAATAAAAAGTAACATTTGAAATTTTCCAATTAAAATTGTAATTTTTTTTATTAATTAAAATTTAGTATATCTAAAATACTACATATGATGAAGTTATAAATTACATGACACTGTTGTCTTAAATAATATTCATCAGTATTCATAAACACCTTGTGAAAATAAAAAATAATAATTATAAAAAAATAATTAATATCACTGGATAAAATTATTTTTCTATTTAATTTAATTTTATTTCATTTATTTTTCATTTACTTTATTTATTTTATTTTATTTCATTTTTATTTTTTATTTTCACTCTGATGACATTTTTTATTCATTCCCCTTCACTCTGGTCTACATGTTTTCATCCAATCTCCATCCACCCTCCGCGTTCAACATGCTCGAATTCTCCTGTCGCTGGTTTTTAATGCACCCGTTCACGTGAGAGATCGATGGGACAATGGCCCAACCCAGGCGGATCATCTCGCGTCAACTCGTATATTGGCGGCCCGCAAATTTGTCCTGCTACAGTTTCGCTTACCCGCACTGCTATATCCTCAACATTTTACATATATAAAGCTGAGTATAATAGCAATACATGTGTATATAATTTAATAGCGAATTGATTTGGCCGCAGATAAAAACAAAATGACAAAAAAAAAAAAGCTGCATTAGACACCTTGGCAATTTTCAATTGGGGAAATTAAAAAAATGCCATTGGCAATATAAACACCTCAACTTCACAACAGAATTAATGACACTAAAGTAAAATAATTATACACATTACTATTAATTAATTGCTAATACGTTTGTGTTGAAAATAAATATTTTCTGCCATTAATTTATGAATAATTATGATTGATTACGTATAAAGGGTTCATTATTTAATAGTTCATGATACAGATATATATTATAATTATATATATTTAGTCATTTAGCAAAATTCAATCACCAAATTAATTGATGATCCATCGAAAATGTAAAGAGATATTTAATTATTGATTATTAATTTACGTATTCGCTTCTATCATTCGTATTAATTTATTAATACGTCAAAATTGTAATGCACTATTTTTAACATTATAATCAATGTGTAATACTATCAAGTGCTTAATTGATTTTATATATAAATGATAATTAATTTATTACTAATAATAACTTTATTGAGGTTAAGATAAATTTATCATTTGTTCATTTTAATTTTTCGTAGAATTAAATTCATTTCATATTGAAATAAAAAATTTCCATTGATTATATTCAAAGGATGGATGATATTATTTATACATATATGAGTATATATATTTGTTTATTTACATTGTGTCGTCTCGAGTCGATTTTGTACTTGGATACATAAGTGTAGAAACTAATCTGAGGTTAAGCCGAAGAGAAATTAAGCCCAGCAATGGTCTCGGCACTCGGCCCCATAACCTAACCCCTGCAAAATCGTTGGTGCGCACATTCACGACCTAAACTATATAGCCTACTAACTCCACTTAAATTAAAGCAATCTATCCTCCCTGTAGAACTCTTGCGCTAAGCCGTCGGCATCTTCTATATAAAATGAAATTCTTTATCAACTGTTCAACTTTCTCAGTCTCTCTATAAATATTTTCTCGCTGATGTGAATATAAAATTCACATGCAAATACATTCAATATGGTTTATATGTATGTATATCCTTGAAATGGAAATTATTTTTTTTATTAATATGATTAGATCGCACGCGAATACTAATATGAAATTACAAACGTCCTGGACTTTATATATCTTGAGACATTACTGGATCGTGTCGTCTCATGTTGCGCCGGCATTTCTCATTTTTATTTTTTTCTTTTTTATGTTGGGTATTTATATACTTACACAATTATATACGGCTTGTCTTTCATGACAATCGCAAATGTTATGTACCATATAGTGTTTATATATATATAAATAACAACCGGATCTGCAGTGAGATCTGTGGAATAATTTCGTTGGGTTTTTTCATGCATACAATTTTTGCCTCCTCATCTCATATTGCTTAGTAATAAAATTAATTTTAGTGTGGATATACATTCTTATTATTCATTTGTAATTTATACAACTGTTGTCGTTAATAATCAATTTTTTTTAATTACATTACTTTGAAATTTAAGATATATTTAAAAAAGTGAATTATCTATCTAAGAAAATTGTACACTTTAATTCAATTATTAATTCATATAATATCGCGCAGATTTTTAGCTAAAATTAAATTCTATATTGGTACTTTATATAGATATTCAGCTAAAACAAATGACACATATTTAAAAAAAATAATAATTGTTTAAAAAATTAATTCCAAAGATTATTCTGATATATCTTCAATCCTCAAATAACTTTAACGTTGAGAAAATATTTTATCAAGTCATTGACTTTAATTTTAATCACTCTAAAAAATTTTCAAACTATCTCCCTAACAACAAATCCAACAATCAACTGAATCCATAAAATAAATTAAACACAAAAATGTCATTGAAATAAAAATAAAAAATTACTGTCAACATTAAATCCATCAAGCACAAATACTTTTTATTTATTCATTTTTTATTTATCCCAACAATGTTTATTACCCATGAGATATTATTTCCTATGATAAAATTTTCATCTCCGTTACGTGTATACAATGCATACATATATGAAAAATAAAACAGAGAAAGGGAGATTATAAATCGAGGGGGAAGGGAAAATCAAATGCAGTGCATTTATCGCTGTAGAGAGATAGCAATATATATACATATATATATATATTATATATTATATATATATATATATATGTATATACAAGCAGATTTATTATGTGAATTTATTATTCATTCGGGGAATGTGAGAGCGACCAGAGACTGCATTGCACAGGAGAAAAAGCAAGAGAAATAGAGAACAATGTTTATTTTTTAGTCAATAAAATTTCATAGAAAAAGAGAACCAATATACATACACATATATTTATATGTATATGTAAAGAGATAACTAAAGAATTGATCGTGCAATCAATCATGCAAATTACCACCATCCGCGACAAAATCTCCCAGTGCCCGTTTAGGATTCTGCATGATGGTAATACCGTTAATGCGCGACACGCACGCGATAAAGCCACTATCCACCTATTTTTCTCTCTTTCCCCCTCGCTCTCATGTTGATCCACTCTCTCACTCTATAAATATAAATGTGTGTATGTATTTATATACAATATTATACTTGATTATATGTGAATAAATATGAATATTCACTTTCTCCATTTCCATTTTTCTTTCGACTTTGGTTATTGTTTTTTTTCTCACTCTCTGTTTATTTATGAATAATTAATTATCTGTAAAATTGAATTATTATTTAAATTGAGCATTTAATAATGATAGTTATATACATAATACATTGTACATATGTATATAGTTCATTTATTATCATTTATTGAACAGTTTATTTACAATTCTGTATATAATTACACTGTTATAATTATTTTTAATTTATTTTATTTATTGATTTCGATTTATGTGTATGGATATTTTTTTTTATAGTTTGATTATTTGTTGAGAATTAAAATAATTAATTAATGGGAATTAAAATAATTTTTGTATTATTTAATGCTCAGTTTTGATTTTTATTTTATTTTATTTTATTATTTTTTTTTTTTTTCATCTGTTGATGCTTTCTCTTCTTCCTTTTTTTTCCTGTCTTTTTTTTTATAAATATGCGTTTATGTGTATGTACTTATATGTTTGGGTATATAGAAATGAATGGGTTTGTATGGTCCAGGCCATGAGTGCCTGTCCATGACGCTTACCTTTATACAACTATGGGTATTAAATCACCGCCAACAAGCGAATCGCTCGTGTAGCTACTGGTTAACCTTGCCAGACGTCATTTGCACGTATACACACACATTAGCCTCATCCCAAAGGTTCGAAATAAACAGCCAATTACGAGAAAAAAATTAAAAAAAAAATCGAGCGATTTATATTTGATGAGTTATGAAACTTTTATGATTAAATTGAAATTTTTTATTATATATTTGATAGATATATGTATATGTATTTTTTTAATATTTTTTTGTTGTTTAGAAATGTGTAGGAAGGGGGATGGAAAAAGTTTGAAAAGAAGATAGAGTAATTTTAAGTTATAAATATCAGAGGAATTATTTTAAATTATTATTTAATCTTTAATAAATTTTTTTTTTATTGATATTTATGAATCTGGGTTGTAAAAAAAATTTTTTTACGGGGTTGAAGTTAATTTTTGTTTGACATGTTAATTAAAATTTATCAATATTTATAAAATAAATAGCTTTGTTGACTATCAAAGTCTTAAATTTGTTTTTGAAGTGAAAAATAATAATTAAAAATTCACACAAATTTTTTATGAAGAGAAAAATATAGTTTGTAAATGTTTCTGACAATTTACAAACTATCATGTAACTATCACAACACAATTTACAAACA
>JAQQBR010000004.1:3225514-3240079 GCA_030347285.1 Microctonus hyperodae
TTAATATTAATATTATTAATTACAATTAATATTAATAATATTAATAATATAGTTAAAAAATAATTTAATAAATAAATAAATAATATATGAATAAATATATATTTTTGATCAAATAAAATTATAAAAATTATTTATTATTCTAAATTGATTTAAATGAAAAAAAAAAAAAATTAATTAATTATTATTTTAGGACAAGCGAAAATGATATTCATTGTGTATGTTATACAGAGACATTTGATTATATAGCAGCAGGTTTATCAAATGGCATAATAAAAATGATGAATGTAAATAATGGAAATTTTGAATTTGCTCTTCATGATAACGAGATGGTTCATAATTCGGATTTTACAACGGCAATTAAACACAGACGTGTTCAGACAAATCGACCTTTAACTCAAACCCTCACAGCAACTTGTATTACATAAATAAATAATTAACAATCGTTTAATATTATTAATTGATATTAATATCATTGATAAAAATTTTTATATTTATTTATGTAATAGAATATATTGGGATTAATTATTGTATTTATTTTATAGATGCAAATGGATGTGTTAAATGTTGGCATTATCCAACTGGACGTTGTATTTATAAAATTCGTGAAAATCGTGAGATATTAAATTTATTTTATCATCCACTATTAACGAAATTTGTAACAGTTGGTGATAATGCAATATCAAATCTTTATGATGAAGAAACTAAAACACTAGAAAGAATATTTTGTACCAGGTGGTTTATAAAATATTTTATTTTTTATTTAAAGAATTTTTTTACTTTTCCACATATTTTTTTTTGTAGATGAATTAATTATTTATTATTAATTGTAATTAATAATACATAATTATGAATTGAAGATAAAAATAATCTTGGCGAAAATTAATTGTTATGTATTAAATTTATTTTATAAATAATTAATTCATAACACAAAACTTTTATTTAATTATTAATCTGCTTCAATTATTTATTTATCAGTCTCGAATTTATATAATAAATTATTTAATATTTATTTAATTTAATATTGAAATTATTGCATAATTTTAATTAATATTATATAATAATTTTAAAAATATTTTATACACACAAATTTAATTTTATATTTATTAATTTATTTTTTTTTTGTGTGAAATTTTATAATTTTATTTTATCCTGTATCACAAAGTTCTTCATCGTCATCGGGTAAAATAAGAGGCCACAAATCTCGTGTGTACGGGGGTTGTTTTCATCCAAAATCCTACCACGAATTCATAACCGGTGGATGGGATGAAACAATTCAGTTTTGGGATAGTAGGCAAGCACACGCAACAAGACAAATAATAGTTGGACGCATCTGTGGCGACAGCTTGGACATCAGCACAAATGGCAAAGAAGTAAATCTGTATTTATTATTAATATTTATTTAATATCAAAACAATAATTGTTTCATTTTTTGTTTTTAAAAATTATTTCACAAAAAATTACAATTTTGTGGTGTTTTTGTCGGCACGATACCTCATACAGTTTTTAATATTTATTAATGCTTTTTTTTTTTAATATTCAAAATTATTTTCTCTATAGTGTATCGAGCTGAGTTATTTATTAATATTCATTAATATCCTTTGATTTTATTTTAGATTCTCGTGTGTTGTGGATCAAAGGAAAATGCAATTCAACTGTGGGATTATGGATCGGGAAAGTGTATTGTTACTATTGAACCCGACACATGGAACAGTTGTCTTAATGTTGGAAAATATATTGGCAAACTTTTTATTGCCTGTGGCGGTGGTGATGAAAATATATTTCGTATTGTAGACCTACGTTTTCATTCCGTTAGTTTATTTATATTTATATTTTTCTTCATCAATTTATATTATCCATAAATTTTTTTTGCAAATATTTATTATCAATATATTATATTGTATTATTTTTTAATTAATATAATTTTTCTTCTTGTTATGGACATTATATTGTGTTAATGATTTTGTTTTTATTTTATTATTAGACAGCGGGATTTATTAAAAATTTATCTGGCGCTGTAAATGGAATAGATATTGGACCAAATTTAAAGCTCACAAAACAACGCATTTCAATTTCCAACACTCTGCATCTACCTAAAATTGCATTTTGCTGTGGAAAAACTTTATTTGAAATAAAAATTCATTAATAAATCCCATATTTTTATACGTAATAGAAAATAAAAAAAAAATTGAAAAACCAGCATATTTCCAAGCAATAAACAATGTATTTTTTTTTTATTTCATACAAACTATGGTACAAAATTTATACAGAACAACGCACGGTTTCCATTTTTATTATTTTTTATTTCTTATTTCCAGCATTTTTTTCCCTTCTAAACATTTAGTCTCTCGTAAAGAGAAAAAAAAAATTTTTTTTTCTCATTCATTACACGTTCATCGATCGAATTGAACATAATGTGCCCTCCCACGCACCCTCTAAGAGTGAGGGTTGATCATGAGGTTTACAGAAAATCGGAGAGAAAATTAAAAAAAAAAATTTACATCAACAGATGATGATAATAAAAAGGAAATAATTCGCAAAACGCTTTTACAAGTTCAGCGACAAATAAATCACGGATGAATATATATAAACATATGTATATGTATATATATTGTTACATGCATATACACATATATATTAATTCAACACTACTTAAACTAATCAGTCGACAATAGACTCGGTGGAGGAACGTAGACAATTTTTTTCTTTCTCATAATCAATTGTAATCATTTTTATAATGACGTTCCGGATCGCGAATAAAATAAAAATGACAAAGCAATTTATAAATCCAACGTTGAAGAAGAGCTCGATCCACGAGCAATACTCGCGCAGTTGTTAATTAATTAATTAATTCATTGGATTGATTGATTTATTTATCATAAAAGAATTTAAATAGAAGTAAAAGAGAAAAAAAGAAATTATAATAAATCGAATTTCGTGTGAGAGTTCTCCAGTCTTACGTAATTGAGTAATAATAAACTAATATAATTAAATTATTAATTATCCATTGACCAATTTGTTTAACTGAGAATATAATTATTCACACAAACACACACACACTCACACACACACACACACATATGTGCGGCACTTGCTCATCATCACTGTTTACAATTGTCATGTTATATTGGTAGAATTAATTTTTTTGTTCTTGTTTTTAATTGAAACATCATTTTTGTTTTATTTTATTTTCTTTCTCTTCTCTTTAAACGGTAGTAAAATATATAATTATTGTTTCATGAATGAAAATTTCGTACGGTTAAATACAAAAATTATCGTTGAAGATTTTTTTTTATCTTTATTTTATTTATAAAATTGGTCAACGATACCTCAAAAACGCACAAATCTGGTCCGTGAAATTTAATTAAAAGAATTTTAAATCGATTTAAATTCTTTTTTTTTTTTATTTCAATGATTTGTTTTTTTTTTATCAGCGTGTTCACGTGTATATATTTGAAAAAAAAAACGGAAAATTCCAAGCGAATAATTGATAAAATTAATAAACATTAATATTAATTAAATTTTTTCTCTTTTTGTTTTTCATTGATATGTCTTCAAAAAATATCTCCTCAATATCCAATAAAAAATTTTACGTCATCCCAATAGCAGAAATAAATCATATTATTTTTGTCATGTTCATTAAAAAAAAAAATCTAATAATAATAAAACAAAAAAAAATATTACTGAAAATAAATCTCAACACAGCATAAATATACATACGAAATTTTTCTTATTCAGATCCACATTTATGCAGCTTTTACTTAACGAATGATGTAAACGCGAAGCCGACGATAAAAAGTGGCACAAAAATTGAAAAATAAAAAAAAACATATCAAATTATTGATTATATGCGAAAGTTATACTGAAATATTTACTTGTGATTATAAATATTATGACAATAACGATTTTTACATTCATACCTTTTATACATTACAATCGCGTAATAAATTTGCTTGTACCTTTTTTTTTTTTTATTTAATTATTATCATTAATTAATATTATTAATATTACCAATCATTTATTCGAAATATATTTATTTTTTCGCACACATATCCTCCATCTTGACATTCCGCCGCACTACCAAGTGCCTAATTAATTAATCACAATATTATCGCTATAAATATCTATCGATCGTGCATGAGGCTAACGAATTTATCACTGTTTCTGTTTATTTTTTCTTCTTCTTCATCATTATCATCGAGTTCAAGCCCATTTTGCATGCTAATATCACGCATCTCGTTTTATCGTGCATCACAACAAAGCTCTGTAATATTTATTAAATATTTTCGTACATGAATGAGACAACAATGACGACAACGATCCACAATTGACCAGACAGAGGAGAAGATTAATCAAAGTATAAACGAACGAAAAAAAAAAATAAAAGAAACATTGAATAATAAATGAATATTCAAAGCCGAAGAACATACGCGAGCCCCAGACGTTTCGTTCACAGCCTGACCGAGCGCTCACACAAAAATTTTGAACAATCTGCAAATGAATTTATTCACCACAGATGCGGTAATATATTTTTCAAAATATCATTTCTTTCCTGAAAATATTTTCAATATTTCAAATTTATTTCGCGCTTTATTTCCCATCAAATTTCACCATTTTATTTCATTTATAATCTAAAAAAATTTCCCACAATTTTACCGCGATCGTTAACAAAAACAAAGCAAAAATATTGCTATTTTTCCTGGGCTCAACTCATTCAAGAATCAAAAAAAAAAACACAATAAATCTAATCTTTCTCTTCTTTATACAAATACACACAAACGCACAGATATACACATACTTTTCTAATTTTTTTTTCTTTTTCTAAAAGACTAACACGACCTCACAGCACATAACTCTACTTTTATGGTCGTAGTTTATAAATTATTTGCAATTAAACATTGCAAATGGCGCTGAAAAGATCGCACATGATATCATTGTCGCATAGATAATTAAAATGATCCACCAACAATTGTTTATTATTTTTGGGTCAAAGATAAATTTTCCTTTTTCTTCATTCTTTACATTGTATTGTAAACAGGACTGCTATGCCTAGGTCTGACCTGCAACCTGGCTAATGGATGTGTTCTACCGTGTTGCTGTTGATGCTTTTTGCTCGCTGCTTTTGCAACAACACTCGCAGCAACGACACTTGGTGATGGGACTACCGGTGGCCTACCTGGTGCCTCGACTGTTCCACTGCTGGTCTCTGATATAAATATCGAGGGATTAATCATAATTGGCGCTGAACGACGCGCAAAATCCTGCGGTGCAATACGTGATTTTGCTGGTGGATGAACTTCCATTGTATTTAAATCACGATCTTTATGTAATCGCAATTGAATATCAGAATTTTTACGTATCTCCAATGGTTTTGTCACTTCATATTTACCAACAAGAACTTTAACTGATAAATCTTCAGTACTAAAATCGTCCTGTTGCTCTGTCACCGTACGAAATTCATTATCATCATCGGAATTAATTTTAATCAATGATGAATTATTATCGCGACATGAAACAGCAACACTGGGTGAATTACGAATTTTTATTTCACTGTGTGCAATTACTGGTGATGATGGTAAACTACGAATTATTTTCGAATCACGTTTACCCATATTTATCCATTGATTATCATTTTGTTCGGAATTATTATCAGGACTTTTTTCAATTTTACATGATTTTGCTTCGAATTCTTTTTTAAGATTCTTAACAATACCAGAAATATTTTTTGGACCCTCTACAGATGATGACGAAGATGATGACGATGATGATGATGATGATGACGATGATGATGATGATGATGATAATAATCCTGATGGTTCAGGCGATGAATCATCAACTGTATGACAGTGTTTATTAAAATTTAATTTTGTAGTATTTAAATTTTCTAAAATCATTTTATGATGCTTAACTGATTTACATTGCGATGTATTTACAACGCTTGGACTTGATGTTTCGCTTTCAGATCTACATGTTCTCAACACTGACGATGATAAATTGTCAGTGTGAATTGCTAATGCGGACGGTACTGGTGCACTTGTTGATAATCTACCAATTTGTCGTGTAATAATACCAGATGAAATATCAATGCCACAAATATTACTATCATGCCTATTATTATTTTCTGTTTTCAAATGATTTTCATCAGTAGCTATCGGCAAAGAATCACGTCTCTGTGATATTGGCGACGCATTATAATGAAGTAAAACGGGATTATACATATCAGTTGAAACAATCTCATCAGCTGTTGATGTAGCAAGTCGCAATTGTAACAACAATTTATCATCATTTACAATCTCATTTGTTTGAGTACAAACGCGTTTTACCGTGCCCTCCTCAATCTTTTGTTTTGTGCGTTTAACTGTACCTGGATGCCACGGTATTTCCTCTTTATCATACGGAAATAACCCACTTGATCCTAATGGATCACTGCGACGCATATCATACGAGCCCCATGAACTATTTCGCGATGGTAATGTTGCCCATGAGCTATGAACGGAATTATTGTCAAGTACAACAGCGCTATCATAGCTACTCCATGAGCTTTGACGACTTGGTGAATTACGTGAAGGCAATTCACGTTTCTCTTCACGATCAAATACTTTATCTAATTGTGAACTAAATAAATCTCCATCGCGTTTTGTTCTTCTTTTTGCTTTTGTATTATTAATATTTGATTTTATTGTGGCATTTTTTTTTGTTTCTGCTGCGATTGTTGGCATTATTTCACTTGGAATTATATCACTGACACCACTAGTTATTTTATTGCTATTCAAATTGGTACATTTAGTTTCTGCTGATGCAGTCCAGACTAGACAATCACTATTAATATTCACTCTCGTTTCATTTCTAACATCATTATCATCATTTTTATTCTCTTGTTGCTTTGTATTTAACGATGTTATATCCGAAATTGGGCATGTATTGTCCGATAATTTTTGTGAATTTATTGAAGTAATACCATTTTCTGTAACTCGATCGTTTATTGGGCTGCCAATTGGTGAAAGTAATTTTACACCGTCTGTCTCGGATTCTGGTGATGATGGTTTGCTGCCAGCTGCTTCAAATTGATTTGTTAAATTTAATACAAGACCACGTCGCCGATTGCCCTGAGTTTCAAGTTTACTCACGCGATTTTTTACACTTGGAGTATCGGGTCCAGGTAAATGAACAATTTGATTTTGTGATACACTGTATGATTGGCCATTGTCACATGGCATTAAAACATTTCTTGCTTCCTGTTCAACTGCTTGTTTAGGATTGGCGCCACGTAATAATTCCTCACGTGTTATTTCTGTATTTACAGTCTTATCAATATTTTCTAATGATTGTGATAGCGGTGCAATTGGTAATACATTGTCAATTATTTCCACATAAGGCGACCAACTCTTTGGTCTTTTGCCAAATTTTTTTAATTCCACACCTGATATTTCATTATTTAATACGTTATTACGTTCATTTAATTTATTGAGTTCGCATTGAGTTATGTTTTCCTTCGTTCGTCCTGGTCGCGGTGTTGTTGGTGATTTTAAATTTGTATCTGATTTTGAACGCTGTAATTTTTCTTTATTTTTCATTGCGTCAAGTATTCCTTCGTATGTTGCTAATTGAAGTAAAAAACTGCTATTTGGTTTAATACAATTTCGCTTTTCTTTAACGTGTTTTAATGCTTGAGAAAAATCCCAATTATAAGCTTTCATCGCGTATGCAATAACAACTGATGCAGATCTTGACACGCCCATTTTACAATGTACAAGAACTTTTGATCCTTCTGTTTTGGCTTTTGTTATATATTTAAATGTATTATCCCAATGCTTTAATAAATCAGTTTTTTCATCATCGTAAACGCGAATATTTAAATAATCAAACATTCCCGGAAAGAAGTTGTCAATTTCTCGTGTAACATTAAGAATATGTCTCACCCTGTAAAATAGAAAAAAATAAAAATAAATTAATAATCATTTTTATCATTATTATTATTCATTTTTTTATTTTATTTAAGGGGGTTTGTATGTCCAATGGCGGGCAGAAGAAAAATTTTTTTTTGAAAAGAATAACAATGTGTACTTTGGCTGACATGGTCAACAAGATAACTCACACAGTTTTTAATATTTTTTTATGTTTCTTTTTTTTTAATATTCGAAATTGTTTTCTCTATAGTCTATCGAGTCGGATTTTTGATAATGTGATTTGAAAATTTTATAAACGTAATTAAAGTGTGAAATTTATTATCCTAAATGCACATTTATTTTCTCTGCTGTGAGTTTCAAAATTTTTCGAATTTTATAAATTCAGCTCGATACACTATAGAGAAAACAATTTTGAATATTTAAAAAAAAAAGCATAAAAAAATATTAAAAACTGTATGAATTATCATGTCGACCATGCCAGTAAAAATACCACAAAATTCTGATTTTTTTCTAGTGCAATTGAAAAAAAAAATGAAACAATTTTTCTCGCACAATGTAAATACAAATAAACAATGTTAAAAAATAATTTTCATCAATTTCCATTGTTACCCCTCCCAAAAAAATATTTTTCTCTTAACCACGAACATATACACTCCCTTAACAGTATAAAATAAAAATTAACACTAATATCAATTAAAAAATTACCCATTCTTTTGTAATTCCTCAAGGTTACTGGCATTCCACTCGCTTCCCAAATAAACATGATCAAATATTTCTGTCGGTGCGTCCATTTGGCCCAATATTGTCAACATTTCCTGATCAATAAAGGGTTTAAATTCACCAAGATCCATATCAAGATCCTCCTCAAGTCTACCCCGTATATATTTGGATGTAACCTCGTCTAAATCCACGGACATCATGATCTCCTTCAAGGTTGCACGAATAACACTCTCAGTTTCTTCACGTTCTCTGGGCCTGTCAAACAATGAATAATAAAAATAAATAATCATTCATATATTCATTAAACATTTATACACAACAAATAATAATATATATATTTAATATACAATGAACCACATCCATAAAAATAAATGCGCAATAATACATCACACATATTATATTAATAACATGTGTGAAAATAAATTGTCGACATTGTCTTCATGCACGAGACAGATACGTGCACTGGAAATAATTGAAGGACAACTATAAAGATAGTCGCATAAAATTCGCATCATTTTACGTTCAAACAATAAATTTTTGGCCACTCGCCAAACAAAATATCAAAATAATTTCCGACATTTATTATATATTGATACGTTTTATATTTTTTGTTTTTTTTTTCTATTTGCAAACTCAATAATTTATCTTGTATACACTTCCGTGACATTAACACCACCACTTAAATATTCTCAATACGAAATAAACAAATAAAACAAAAATCTATTTACAAAATTTTTACCAAGCAAAATTATTTAAAATTACTACAACCAACTCTAATAATTACTAATGGAAATAGATATTTTTTAATTAGTGTAATAATAATATAAATAAAAAAAAATCATTGTTCACTTGAATTATTGATGATAATTAATGCTGTGTTGATGATTGTAAATTGTACATTGGATAAAAATAATTTGAAAATTCTTGGTAATAATTTATTTTCAAAGACGATGGTGAAAATTAAAACTATCGGATATTATACTAATTATTTATTTGTTTAATTTATTTTTATTATATATACTTACTTGGTGCGGACACTGTCTGGTGATGGTGGCCTTCGGGATTCAAGATTGTCCATTGCGTGCCACTCGTTGAGGCACGAGCGGTCACTCTCAATTCTTCGATCATAGTAACTCACCCAATCATGCGACAGTCCACCGAGAAAATAATTTTGTTCTCTTGCTTTACTTGACACTTTGTGTAACGTCTGTAACGCCGACCTAAATATTACAAACATAAATAATTAAATAAATATTAATTACAATTTAAAATTCACAATTACTGAAAGAAAAAAAATTATATCAATTTTTTTCTCTACATTAAAATAAAAAAATTCATATTTATCATTAAGCTACAGATTTTTATTAATTATTATTGTAAAATAATAATTGCTAATTCATATTTAATGTTAATATAATTTTTTTAACTATTAATAAAATATATTTAATATTTAAAAATTAATAAAATATTATTGATTATTAATTAATAAAATATTTATTGTTATTGTAAAATATTAATTGTTGCTATTTGATATTTAATGTTAATAGAATTTATTAAATATTAAAAAAAATATATTTAAAATTTTATTAAATATATTAAATATTTAATAAAATGTTATTGATTGTTATTTAATAAAATATTTATTGTTATTGTAATATATTTATTATTTCTATTTTATATTTTATGTTAATATAATTTATTAAATATTAATAAAATAATTGTTGTACAGATAGCTCACGATATTGTTTAAAAATAAATTTAAAAAAAATGTTAACACGCGAAATTATCACGCATCATTCACATTTTATTTTATTTTATTATATAACGTTCATTATAAATTGTAATGCAATTTGCGTAATTTGATAAATATCCGAGGTTTGTAATAAAAGATAAACGATTATTTTTTTTCTCTCATCACGATATTGCAAATAATGTAAATAAATATACTTTGAAAATTGAATGAAAATAAAGATAAAAATAATCTACAAGAAGATAAATAAATAAAAATCTGCAAGGTTATCGCACTAAAGTGAAACTTCCGATTGAGAACAAACTAAAAAATATAAAAAAAAAAAAAATAACTAAGAGAGAGAGATAAATAAAACGGAAAAAAATGCAGGATGAGAGCGAGATTTTTTATTTTACTTTTTTTTTCTTCATTTGATTTTACACTTCCTGGAGTAACCACACAGCTACCACGTTACTTCGTCCCAACCTCAATTATATCTAATCTCCGACATATAAACCTATACCTTTATCGTTGCAAACACAATTTTACTAACCATCAAATCGTCAAAGTGGCAATTGCCACAGGGAAAAATATGGGAAAGTATATATTCTCTTTAAAACTTTTATTTTATGATTCTGCAACAAGTTTTCCAATGGTAAATTCAAAAAGCATCTGTTATATCAAAATATAATTAACAAATGTTGAATTAAATATTTATATTTAAATCCCGTAGAAAAAAAAAATTTAATATTCAAAAAATTATGTTTATAATTAATAATTAATTATTAAATTAAATATTTACATTTGTATCTCAAACAAATATTAAAATTAAATATTAAAAAAAAAAAGTTTAAACACATAAAATTAATTTTATAAACAGTATTTTTATTATTTTTTTTTTATATTAGAAAAAATAAAAGAAAAAAAAAATTCTTTCATAATATTAATTATCAAAACTACCTGCTAAATTGCACTAATTAAATAATCTTTCTCTTTATTACCCACGACGAAACGTGATTAATTTATGTCAAATGGTATGCGAGGTCGTAAGTACATAAAAGAAAAAAAAAATATTAACATATGGATAAAAGTAAAACTTATAAAACGATTGAAATATTATTTCATACAAACGATAATGATTCTCATTATGTCTCTTAAGACAATACAATAAATAACCTCTCAATATTAGCAATAATAAATACACGCCATCATAAATAATATTAAAACTTATTTCTCATCTGTGCTTTCTTACGATTTTCTACATTTACAAATATACATTATACACACATATGAATATAAACATATACATTATAAATTCTCTCGCATATTTCAGTTACGAGCTGTTAGCCTTGGAGTCGTTGAAATGACGAAGAATATTGAAAAGTCCGCGTGTATTTTATGTGTAATGTGATGCAAAGTCCGTAAAAGTGTACGTTAACAGATAAAATAAAAGATTGAAATAAATGAGAGTGTATATTATTCAATGATGATTACTAAGATCAAACTTCTACAAAAAAAAATCACATGTCCAAGAATAAAATACAACAATTAAAAATCAGAAAGAAAAAAATAGTATTCTATTACAAATGAAAATAAATCAAACGATAATATGAATAAAAAAATTCAGGAAAAAATAATGAATAGATATTTTTGTACATAAGATTATTATCTCAATCACTGGATTATTATATAAAATATAAGTTCATCATGAAGCTTTCAACTGTTCAATAAATATAAACAGAACAGTATTATATAAAAGAATAGAAGCAAAATGATGATTAGAGATAAAAAAAAAAATAATAATCAGATTAAATACAAATAAAATTCAACTAAAAAATTATCCCCATGATAATCTTGATAAAAAAAAAATAGAAAAATATCAACAGCAGATTTCAATAATACAAAATAAAAATGTCAACAAATCTCTACTTATCTTCATCATATAAAATATCTATATATTTATTTATACACACATATAAATTTATACATATGTCATGAAGTTATATAGAAAAACTTGTTATTTTATATTATTTTTTTTTTCTGTCTTATTCAACACTTTGAACAAACGCCAAGAGAGGAGTGGCTCATGCCACAGAAAGAGATGAAGTGGATGAACGCGATGAGGACAAAGCCACACACATGCTGTATATATTTATATATACCTATGTATATGTATATGTAGTGTATAAAAGCGGTGAAGGCACACACAAAGACTTTAAGCAAACTTTTTCACATTTATTCCACGACCTACTGACTATTCACTAAGCCACCAACTTTTATTTACTATTTTTTTTTTTTTTTTTTCGCTACATATATTTTTTCGTATTAATTTTTATTTTTATTCCACTCATCATCCTTTCTTAAAAGTATATTTTGCCTCGTATTTTTCTACCTCTGTTTTATCGTATTTTCTCAAGCATAACACACACTCATGCCTCTTATAATCAGCCACTGCTGCACATTGCTGCAGGCTCCTGGTATATAATATGGTGGCTACTTTCACCTGACCCCCTCAAGGAACTATATACACGTGTGATTCATCTCTGATCTTGGCATTTATATGTGAGTTATCGCGATGAGAATTGAACAGAACTTACTACTCGGTCAACTGAGAAAAATAAAAGAATATTTTTTTTTTTTATCTACTTCTTCTGATTTTTTATTTTTATTCTCTCGTATTACAAATGTCATTGCGAATTTATTTTATTCGATGACTAGAGTCATAATAAATTAAGATTAAAATTATGACAGCTATAAAACCTGTTTTGTTTTGAATATATTTAATTTTCTTTTCTTTATTTTATTTACCAAGTGACACTACTGGTTTCAGCAATGATTCGCAGGTAAATTTTTCGTTTGGTTTTAACCAAACACACCAATGCCACAAGCCACGTTAAGATAAAAAATTTATAGATGTGAAGCAGCATAATTGATGTTGAATGGTTTCACTTCTTTACTTTCTTGCCTGCCCAACTTTTTACTAGCTCAAACACTACACTGCGATCTATTCTTGTCTCATCGAGGTCTCGATGACCTCGCCAACACATCAGACCTTTTCTCCATTGGTAAAGCTTGCTACTAATAATTTTCAGCCACTTTAATTATAATATAATATAAATAACACAAACTCTCAAACAAATTAATTAATTAAAATCCTGCACGTTTGTCTTTTCAAATAAAATCATAAACATAAATTAATTTTATTTTTTCTTTCATTTATCATTAATTCCTCTCACATCAAATACTTCCACTTCATTAATCTTCAGTTATTTAATTACCAAACTATGTCACAGTACATTAAGATAAATAGTTAATTTATAAACAGAATTTTTGTTCTTTCTTGTTGATATTAAAAATAAAAATTATTTCACTGGCAAAAATTTTTATTGAAAATAATAAAGATTCTAAAACGAACATCACGTGCGATGCTTGTATCACTGACTGACTAAGGTAAAAGACAGTCGCAGAGAACTTGCTCGTTTATTTACGGACAGCATGATACATTTCACATTGCGTAGGATTTAACTTTACTCACTCGATTATTTACACGTAGACAAAATTATATTTTATGGATATAGAGATTTTTCGTTTAGTCAGTGTGAATTGCAGTGAGGTTATGTAGTGTAGTGAGGAGATTACAAAGAACGAGGAGCCATATATAGTCTTGGCAAGACTGTGGTCTCTTTGTGGGATGATGTAGGTGTCTGGAGTGTTATTAGAAGGCGTTAATCATGCACCTGTGCTTCTTGATGAAATGACAAAAAAATATAGGAGTTGAAATAATGAAGAGAAAATAGAACGAAATTAAATCAACACGTGAGAAAAATGACGCAGTGGAAAAATAATGAAAATAAAATTTATAAATATAAATTAAAGGGAATGATATAGAAATGTTGAAGCGTAAATTTGAATATTTTTATAACTGATGTAAATGACGTGAATGGAAATATTAATTGTTAATTAATTATCGGTAAAGAGAAAAATTAAAAATGAAAAATAAATTTGATAGAATTAAATGAAATTATTTAATAAAATTTTCAAAATTATTTTTATTTTTAATTTATATTTGATATTTATTTATTTGTATAATTTTTATTTGTCAAGTGGATGTTTATATTTATGTTTATTATAATATGAAATTGTTTAATTATTTTTTTCTATTTATTAATAATTAAATTACTCGAATTAATCATTGCCATTTTGTAAAAAAAA
>JAQQBR010000004.1:3251216-3269329 GCA_030347285.1 Microctonus hyperodae
AAAAAAAGATAAATTCAATTTTAATTACTATTAATTACAAACAATATATGTACATATATATATATTTTTTTTTTCATAATTTTTTTCTCGTTACAATTTCATCACGAGTTAAAATATAAACCTAAACCCGTGAGAATCACAACTGTATTAATAAAAAAACATACCCAACACCACCTCAATAATAATAATTAAAAAAAAAATGAATAAATACATTCACAAATAAATAAATAAATAAAAATTGATTAATATATGTATATCTGAATATTCATAATTTAGATGAATAGTCGACCCAATTTAAAAAATAAAAAAGATAATAATTATTTCATCGTGATGCTGTTGGAACTTGAGATTATCATATTGAATATTGAGTAGTTGTGGGATTGGAAATATTGTTGCACACGAAAGGCTACAAAATGCCGTAGAATATCGAGTATCGATTCTCATATAAATATAACCGCCAGCAAATATAGATATACACATGCATTAATATGACAAGAAGTTGTGGTGATGGTGAACGATGGCGAAGTAAAAGGAATAAAGAAAAGTAAGAAGGGCAAAGAGGATTCTGCGGTTTATTCGCGCTGCGCAAGTACCTGTGGCGCATAAAACGAGGCCAACTACTTCAAGTCGATGTTGCACACGTGCAAAAATACACAGACGTATATAATATAACTTAAATACAAGTGCGATCACGTTCTCAGTGAATTGCAACGCGCACCAAACACACGTACCAGGATTCATTGGAGATTTAGTGGCGTCTATTCATATTCCTATGCTATATTTATCTATACATATATGTATATATGTGAAAGTCGTTGGAGAAGAACGTAATCCTGGAAATTTTAATGAAAGCAAATCGCTCATGAAAAAATATATATAAATATTTTTATATATTTTCAACAGTAATTTAAAAAAAATAAAAATTTCGTTTTTTAAATTGATAAAAATTTTTACGAGTTTTTATTTTTAAATAATTATATTGTCACATTTATTTATAAATTTTTTCCTAATTTATAGAGCAGGAATTTTCAATGTTGGATTGAAACAAAAAATATTTTATTTGTTTTATTTATTTATTTTGGAGAAAATAAATAAATGATATTATTTTCCAATTGACTTTTTTTATTCTTCTGTTTTGTATTTTTTGTTATTGTGTTTTAATTTTTTTTTTCATTTTATTTGCCACGTGTGTTTTAATATTTTTATTGCAAAACTTGTCAAGTAAAAAATGAAAGTAAAAATAAATTACATGGGTTTGAAATATTTGTAACACTTCATAGGCAATTGTATTAAATATACAGTTGTAATAAAAGATTGAGAATTGATTTTGACATGCTTTTATTTCTTTTTTTTTTCTTTCATTGTGAAAGCGTCGCAACGTCATCCTATATACAGTATTATATACATAAATATATGTATAAATAGACGGGGGCATCGTGCGTCAAAATAAAATAAAAGAAAGTAAATTTCATCACGCGGTGAAAAAAAAAAAAATAATTTCATTGGTGAAAATTATCCATTTGATTTATTATTACTATTTATATTATTTGTTTATATTTTCTCTCAATACTGCACACTTTACGATCAAATTATTTCACCCAATCGAATTTTAATGATAATATATAAACGTAAAATTATTTACATAAATAAATAAATACATACATTATGAAAAAAAAAAAATTTATAAAAATTATTTCTATGTAATAAAACTTGTATTAGTTATTTCGAAATCGCGAAGAGAGCAATGGATGTTTGTGAATTTATTTACGTTTTATATATCTGTATAAAGAAAAAAATAATAAACAAATAAAATTAAGATAATAAAAAAAAAAAGAAAACAAAATCGAGAGGTGTCGAATTATTTTAAAAATTTGCAGCAATCAAGATATTATTAATACAATTCAAAATAAATATAAATTGATATTTATCAACAACAAGCAATAGTATTATTATGTTTACTATTATTCTGGTTATATTTTTCTTCAGTCGGACAATTTTTCGTTATGCAATATTCTTATATACACTTTAAAAAGAAACAAATTCACGCGCGACCTGTTTTTCAAGAAAAAAAAAATTTCATAACAAATAAACAGTCATCGCATTTGTATAATTATATTGTAAATAATTTAACACAATACACTACTGACATTGTTTATGTTCAGTATCATTAACATATATTAAATAAAAAAATACGAATCACATAGCGAAGATTGCTGAGTGGATAACCGAATTTTTCTTGCGCAAAAACGAAAACAAACATGTAAAATATTTTAACTAGGTTTATGAGGAATCATCAAAAATTTATATTTCGTATTTGCTTTTGTATTTTTATATATTATCTTTTGTTATTCTTTTGCGTTCACTCTTGCGTATTCTTTAGGTCAAGTTTTAATTTAATATATATATAGAAATATGTCTTTGTATAATAATAAAATAATATCTCTAAGAAAAATATGAACACACAGACTTCATGTATTTTTTTTTTCTTTCACGCTTTGATGACACGAGTATTTATTCTGTTAATTGTTTTGTTTGTCTGATGTACGTGGAACTATATTAAAGTCCTTTCATTTAGAGAGATTTTTTTCCGCGCAAATGACGGAATATTTGTCTAAACATTTGAAAAAAAAAAATCTCACTGATTTATTAAAACGAATTTTTGTTCGAATTTCATGTTTTCTCTCGATTTTTCTCGAAAACTATCAACTTGACAGCAAAAGTATATGAGAACTTTTTTGTAGGAAATCGAATTTTCTACAAAATAGTGTTCTTTATAAAAAACCTTAGAGCTAATAGTTTTCGAAAAAAATCTAATTTCGAAAAAAAATAGAATAGTATAAAATGCCTCGAAGCTTTAAAAATAATAAAAAAAATTGAGAATAACGTATAAATTAAATAGAAAAATTTGAAATTCATTTAAAAAATAATTAATATTAAAATTAAAAACTCATCTTTAGTAGGAATTTTTAATTTGAATGTCTAGAATAATATTCCATCAGTTGTGCGAAAAAAAAATAACCCCCTCAAACAAAACATCCCAATCTATACATGTATAATATAAATAATATAATACATAAAATTAAACTCACCATTTTCAGGGTCTCCTCGGGTCTGAGCAGGTAGAACATGGATTGCAGATGCTGCTGTATGTCGCATCCTGCTGCTGATACCCGTCGGGATGGTCTGGCACGTTCATTTGGTGGTAGGACCAAGGCTGCACCCTTTCCCGCAAAATAACACTCGCTCAAGCTGAAAAACAAAAGGAAATAAAAAAATTCACTGTCCGGTATATTATATACAAAATGAACACACCTCAAATTCATGTATTTTAATTCAGTTCAATAAATATTCACACACATTTTTAGCTACATATATACATATGAATATTTTTATTTTATTCAAAAAATTTTATCTTACGATTGACATTTAATCATGACAATAAAAAATAATACAAAAAAAAATAAATCAAAATTAACAATAAGAAATTTTCAAATTAAAAATATGAAATAAAAAAAATAAAATTTTTTTTTTTCACTTAAAATATTATTCTTATTTTTTTTTTATACTCAATTTCATGTAATTAATTTTCTAGATAAACAAATTCGACGTATTATAATTTTTTTAAATCATATAAAATTTATTTTCGATTGAAAATATAAAAAAAATCATTTTTTTTTTATATAAAACTAAAAAAAAAACAATAAATAATAAATAAATTTCATAATTGTCATGTCAGAATAAATATAAAAACAATATAAAAAATCCAACACACCACAAAAAATTCCTACAATTGAAAATAAAAAAAAAAACATTTAACAATAAAATCATCGTGAAGTTATAATAAAATTCATCGTTGATTTGTATATAATATACACATGTAATCAGCGTGGATAATTTCACGCTACACACATACACAATACATACACATATATAAATATATTTAATATTTTTTTCAACACGCATATTTGTAGATAACAGCAAAAGAATAAAAAAAAATAATAATAATTCATCAACGTGAGTCAACTTTTGATTAGCAATGGTGATGAATAAATTTTCCAATTCGAAAAAACATCTCAGAATGTCAGGAACAAAATAATATTTATATAAACACAAGTATATATTAGTATATATACACATACATATAAAATACGAATGTTATATCGATCCCAAACTCTGTCGTGTCCCCTTTTGCTCATTTAAAAGCCGCTTCATTATGCATTCACACGGATTAAATCGCAATACCTACTGACGTTTGAAGCCTCTTCTTCTTAAGCCATTGAAAAAAAAAATAAAAAAAAAATGTTTATATAGGCATTTTGATGCTTCACGTACGCTCATGTATATAAACGTTGTTATATGCATATATTCTCGTCTGGACAGACGATTGGCTAATGCGATTGTGCAATCTACTGAACTCGTCGACTGACCAGACAATCCCTTGCAATAACCGAGCATGGTTTAGCAGACATGATAAAATGCGAGGGGGCTAAAGAAAAAAAAATAAACAAATAAATACAAAGTGAGATCCGAATACTGAAAGGAACAAAACCAGCAGACGAATGTATCGATCGACATCAAAGTATATTTTTTTTTTATTCTACAATGTCTATTTCTCTCGACACCCTTTGTTATACGATTTTTTACGCCCTCTAAACATTGTCCCATGATCCAATAAATCTTTATTAAGGGGATGAAGTTCCGTTGCTCACATTGGTATTTAATAATGAAAATAATATTGCAGTATTTGAATGGAATAATTTGAATTGTATATTTAATTTTTGGATAAATAAGAGACAAATGAGAATGAAAAAAATTAAATACATGTCAGGGATGATGGATATATATATATTAGGGTGAAAAAAAAAAATTCCCACTAAAGATGAGATTTTTAATTTTGATATTAAGTAGTCGGGAAATGAATTTAAAATTTAAAAAAAAATTTAAATTAATTTAAAAATTAAATTTTCTACAAAATAGTTCTCATGACAAAAAATCGTAGAGCTGATATAGTTTTCAAGCAAAACCCCATCAAACATGTATAAAATTTAAAAATTTCCTAATTTAAATTTCATTTCAATTTTTCATATTTATAATTGGATTTTTCTCGAAAACTATCGACTCTACAGTTTTTTTATTAAGAACACAATTTTATACAAAATTTAATTTTCTACAAAAAATGTCCTATATACTTTTTCCGTAAAACTAATAGTTTTCAAGAAAAATCAAAAAACCTACAGAATTCGAACAATATTCGAATATCCACAATAATATTCCATTAATTTTTTCTCTTTCATTTCTAATCCACTTAATACAAAGATAAAAAAGTGGGCGGAAATGTCTCTGGCTCCATTTATTTATTTATTTTTCATTTTGCTATTTATTCATGATAAAACAAATTTATCACTCATAATTAACAAACGTATAACAAAAAAAAAAACATATTTTAATATACAATAATTTCCCCAAGCAGTAAAAAATAAAAACTAATTATAAATAATTTTTTTTCTTATCCTCCACATATAAAATCATTTTTAATATACTATAAGATTAATGTTAAAATACAGTACTTTACTCTTGTCAAGTCAAACCCACGTCTCCTCCTTCTCACAAACACACACATACATCTACATATAATTTTCTAGTCTTACATGCACGCCATAAACTCAGGTAATTTCAATGTTGTGGCTCCTGTTTCCAAGCAACGGCGTCCGGTTATTTCTTCAAAGCATATCACGTATACATACAATACTCTCACTACATATAAATAATAATACATATTTACGTACATACACAACAATCATCATCAAAGAAACATATCCACAAAGCATATAAATAATACGTAATACGAATTTTGCTGATCTCATCCGCGATAAAACAAGAAAAATAAAATGGCATTGTAAATGGTGTAAAATAACAAAATATGAAACGAATTGATGTACACAACAGTCTTATTTTTTTTTTTCTTCTTCTACATAAATCCAACCATGCAATATTTTATATCAATAAAAATAGGAATGCAGGCAATATAATATAAAAAAAATTTTTTTCATACGTTTTTTATATGTATATAAATTTTTTTTTAGTATATAAACGCACAATCGGGATTGTAAATCGTTTGGGATAACTTCAGGACAACATTCAACCACTGCAAGGCAATTTAAAAATCCACTGGCGCCCAATTCAAATATACATATATAACTATATATACATTATGTAAAGGTGTACACATGTATATATATGTACTATATATACTATATATGTATATGTATATATGTATTAAAGCTGCATTCTTCAGTGAGAAAATATATTGGTGGAGTTGGGTCCACCGATTTATATATATTTTTTTTTTCTTTCATTTTTTTTTTTTAAACCTTTCCATGGGAATCTGATGAATTTGCAGTGGCAGCTGGCATTGTAGGTTCTTTTAATATAAAATTATAGCATTCACTCGAGTTTATATAAATGTGTGAAAAATTTACAGACAGAAAGATTATTTATATATATAAAGAATTTTTTTAAAAATTGTTTATGTATAACTATGCGACAATAACTATATGAAATAATTGTAATAAATGGTAATTAATAAATAGTAATTATTATGTAAATGATAATTATAATAAATAATATAATTATACGAAATAATTATTTTTCTGTTTATTCACAAATTTTAAAATTGTTTTTTAATCCACTCTGCTAATTATTCATAAATAAATTAAATATTTTATTTCCAAGTTGTTTTAATTTACCCAAAAAAAAGAAAAAAAATAAAAATAAAAATAAATAATAAAAAATTCTTTCTATATTTACTGTTATTATTTTCAAACAATATATCATTAATTTATTTCATCATACAGTTACCAAATGAATTTTCAACAAATAAAATTGAGTCTAAAATAATAATTCTCACGCTGATACATTTATTTTTTATCTCCCTAGGGGAGAAAAATTGGGCTCAAGGTTTTCTCTATTCTCAATTCATTTTTATACATATCATTTTATTTTTCTTTCTTCTCTAGTCTCAACTCGCTTTACCTCTGTGTTTTTTGTTTCATTCTTTCATCTATACACTCACTATATATATATATATACCCCCTGGCCCTACATACATATATGTATATACATCACAGTCCATTCTCTCAAGTACTTGAACAAAGGAAACAAGGCTGCGACCTTCCCTCGTTGTCAATTTCGTTCTTCTTTCACTCATATAATATACCACATGGAGAGTCGAGTATAAAAACCGTTTTAGACACGTGGCCACTACTCTATATACATATATACCACACACACGCACTGAGAGAAAGTCCAAAAAAATAAAAAATAAATCAATATATAAAATACAACCAAAAAAAAAAAAATTGCAATGTCAAAGTAAACAAAGAAATTTAACTCACTAAAATTATCAAGAACTTTGTTTTGTTTTTTTTTTTATAGAGTGATGTTCATTTATTTATTTATTTATTTATTTATTCATTTATAGATTAAGTGAGTATAAATAAAAGTGGAAAAAAAAGATGATGGAGAATATGAGATTGTATTAATCAAAAAACAATTGTGTATGAGGATAAATAGATTTATAAATTTTAAATTTTAAATTCAGATCTCATTGCGAAAATTGGAATTTTTAATGTATGTATGTATTTATTTATTTATTTATTGTAACCTGTTCTAAAGTCGTGTACTCGAGCGTGGAAGGTCTGAGCGAAAGTCGTTTTATTATTCCAGAATAACCGATAAATTTTATTCGATATGAATCATATTTAGAATTTATTTATTTTTCTCCTACTAATTTATTTTACTTTATTTATTCTTTTATATTTTTCTTCATTTTATTCCTCGTGATATTTCCACGAGCATGAAGACAAGTATTTTTTCTTCATTATGAAATATATATATTACATTATTTTCTTCATAATAATTACACAAAAAATACACATCGAGTTGTAATTTTATATAAAATAAAATACACTTGCTTTCTGATAATTATTTAATTAAACCTTTAACGTAATTTATTTTCAAAAATAATAAATATAAATAGTATTTATTTATTTCGTAATAAATATTCATATTAATTCGCATTTACCACTGAATTTATTTCGTCGAAATAAAAATAAAATATTAATTTTCACAATGATTTATTTAATTATCTCATATTTTTTTTTAAGAAACGATTTAATAGAGAGAAAAAAATAATTCATCAAAATTCTTTATTTATATATTATTTATACCTAATATATTGAATGTATCCATGTCTGGCATCCTCAAGGAGGAATCCAGGATTCCTCATATCGATATTTTGGAAAACCATGAGGAACCTGTTTTTTTTTCAATCAACTATTCAATGAACTTTATACAAGTTGCTCAGCCATCTTCATTACATCACTTATGTAAACATATATCATTGTCACTATACATATATTCCTCGATGGCATTCCTAGCACACGTCATCGGTCAGCATTGCTCAGAATCCTTCGAGATCAAGTACCGAGACACATTGCAAATACGCACAAAAAAAAAAAAAAATGACACAAAAATAAAAAATCTTCAAAACCACGTGCTTTTTCTAATCATCACAATTAACACATCGATCACAATTACTCACAAAACATTTCACTATCAATTTCAAAAAATCAAAACTAAAAAAAAAATTCAATTAATTTCTGAACGCAATAAATAAATAAATAAATAAAAATCCTTCATAATTAATAAATTGTTATAAAATTTTCCCCACTAATTATTGCAACAAAAAAAAAATAAACATCACCAACACAAAATTATTGACATTAAAAATAAAAAAAGAAAAGAATTAAATAAAATTAATAAACACTAATATTAATATTTTTAATTGAAATACTAATAATATTATTAATATTAATATTAAATATAATTCGAAAGAGATAAAATAACCGTACGCAACAGCCGTTGCGAGGCGACTGAAGGGAAAAGTTGAGATGTGTATGAAATACACCACACTGGAGGCAAAGTGAATCTATGGTGGTAGAGTGGTGGAACACTAGTGGAGGGAGAAAGTACTAACCAGCCGGTATACACAATAATTTCTATTCTACATTTATTATTTTGTATATTACACCCTGCCAAACACTATTTTTTTTTTTTTAAATATAAATACCAATATTAAAATTAATATTAATGACAACATCATTAATAATAGCACTTAATATTTATAACGACGACGACGACGATAATGATGGATAAAATTGATAAAAAATTATATCTTTAATCAACAATACATTATATACATACATATGTATAATTCCATGTGATTCATTGATTATAAAGTGATCCGAGGAAATATATTGACGTGGATGAAGTAAAAGAATGAGGAAGTTTTATTAAGTAAAAAAGAAAAAAAAAATAATATTATAACGGTTCAATTTTTTTTTCTCTCTTTGTGCATATTATGTATTTTTTTTTGTGTATTATCTACAATGTATACGCGAATAGATGTTTTTTTTTTTAATATAGATTTTTGGGTTAGAGTTCGTTGACTTTCAGGTCACAATTTTACCGTGTGATCTTATTTTAGCTATAAAAGAGAAATGAGAAATAATAGAGAAGAGAATTATACTTTGTGGACTGACCTTTTAGTTCAGGGATTTATTTTAAGCATTCAGTTAACTTATACATGTAGAAAATATATGTAAAGATATTTATAAATATCTTGATGAAGATTTATAACTTGTATAAATATTTTTTAATATAAAAAAAAACTTTTATTATTAAAATATTAATTCAATTAATTTAATTTAATTTTTTTTTAAATTATTTTATAATCATAATTTTTTTGACATTATCTAACACAAATTCTGAATAATAAAATTAAATATTAGAAATAAATATTAGTGTATATATTAAACTCAATTAAATAATTATAAAATACTAAATATTTTTTTTTTTAAGTTAAATATAAATTCTTCAAATTTATATTTATTTTTCCCATAAAATATAAAATAAATATTTTTTAATATAAATTAATAATGACAATTTTATCAACATCATTAAAACAAATTCATAATAAAAAAAATAAATATTAAAAATTAGTGTATACATTAAACTCAATTAAATAATTACAAAACACTAAATATTTTTTTCTTTTTTTTATCTAAATATAAATTCTTCAATTTTACATTTATTTTTTACATAAAATTTCTGCAATAATTGCAAGAAAAATAAAACAATACGAAGCACACAGATAGTATTCCAACGATAAAAACGTGACAACGACAAAAAAAAAAAGAATAATAAATAAAAAAAAAATGTACAGTCAATTGTAACGATCATAATAAGCGTGTAATTGCGAGCTACTTTCGCTTTTCTCGCACAAACTCCTGGAGCTATGTGTTGACTATTGCGATTACTACTGTTACTACCACTAGTATATATACATACATTTCTAGTTTACTTGACTCTTTTGCTGATGGCAATAGTGCTGCTGTAATTATTGTTATTGTTGTTAAATTGTACTTGCTTGGGGGACGTAGTCATACACCGTGACATGCACTTACGCATATCGAGTTTACAAATTAGACGTCAATATGGCGTGAATCATCATTGAGAAATACAAAAATACATAAAAGACAAAAAAAAATTCATTGTAATATAATAAGATTTATTTCATTTATTTATTTATGTATTTTATTCTGTCATACTGCTCGGGTTATTATTCTCAATATTATCTTTAAACTCATTAATTATTTTTATTTGTTTACATTACTCGTATATATTTATATATATATATTTTTTTTTATTTATGTTCATGAATAAAAAGCAGAAAAAAATTAATTTTCACATACACGCATCTTTGATTTTATTAATGGCATATTTATTTCTTTGCCAATATAAATTTCTTTCGATTATAAAAAGAAAATAATTTTAATTTTAAATGATAATTATAAATATAAGAAATTTCATTTGGCAATTGATGTGGTTAAGTAGGTAAATATAATTTTACTTTCTCTCTAAATGCCCGTGACGACAACGACAATTGTGGCAATGAAATTTCAATGGAATGAAGAGAGAAAAAAAAAATATTGGAAATACTTTTTGAATTTAAATTTCACTGTTTAAAATGTATACAATAAATTTTGTACGTATTATTATTTTATATATTTACCTTTTACAGCCACGCGTTGCATCTTCCTCGTCCGTTGGTGCACCAGCTCCTGAGTCCTGAAAAAAATATAAATATTAATAAATCAATTGACTTGTGTAATAATAAAACACTGATGGAATTATATATTAATATTTCGAGCGTGAAATTTAAAAATATTCATATAAAATATACAAAATAAATAAATAAACTTTATTTATAATCATCGAAATTTCTTAAATCGTTCAATAAATTTTAAAATAATACAAAAGCAGTTTTCAAATTATCAAAAAAAAAGAAAGAAAAAAAAATTAATTTTATTTATATAAATTTTTTTTTTATATTAAATTCCACTGTGTTTATTTATTGACTGATCGTTGAAAGAATTAGGCCAAAATGTTGTAACAATTGAAAGGGCTAAGAATAATACAACAATCAAATAAACAAAAAAAAAACAAAAGAGTAATAAATAAAAATAAAAATCCACGACCTACAATTCAACTGACATCACAATTCATCAATGGCCTTATTAATAATTTTCTAAATCAAATGAAACAAAAGAAAAAAAAAATATTGATGAAAATAATAAAAATATTAATAAATCTTACAGTTAATATTTGATATTTAATTTGAAGTGCACGTGAACGACGTAATTTAAATCGTCGTGAATATTTTTCTTCGCATCTATCATCACTATTACCACCACCACCAAACCCATCATCAATACGACACATAGACCGAAAAATACTGGTCCATGGTGATGGTGGTTTTGGTGCATCTGGAGGTGGTAAAACATAAATCATCATGTCTTTGTTCGTCAGTACAATAATAACTAAAACTTTCCACAGTTGCAAACAATAAACGCATTCCTATACGATCCAACTTATCAACTAATAAATAAATAAATAAATAAATAACTCGACTATTCAATTAATTAATAAATAAATTCATAAAATAAATATAATAAAATTCACTGTCGATTATTTTTCCACTCTGTTTATATTTATATTAAATATTTATAGTTACTATAATTTAATCGAGTAAGGATTTTTGTGAGGAATATAATGTATATTTATATTTATAAACACGTTTGTTTATAATTAAATGCTTGAGTTAATTGTCTTGACGTACACAGGAGTTTTAGTATTTATTATTTATTCTCAAGGACAGTTGAAAGCTCTACACGTTGCAGCTTTATTGTAACAAATCCGTCGCGGTGGAAAGCGCAAAGGCGACTGCGTCCGTTCGAATTTCTCGTCTCATACGTTACACGAAGATGTATAGAAATATATAAGAAACTATACACAAACGAATATGATCCAAAGAGGCACGAGAAAATAGAGAGGGAGAAAAACGATGAAGATAAATGCGTGTATGTGTGTATATGTATTAGGGTGATTCGTTTCAGGCGAATATTTTTTTTTTTGCGCAACTGATGAGATATTATAGTAAATATTTTAAATTAAAAAAAAATTTGTTGTCAAAGATGAGGTGTTAATTTTGATATTAAGTATTTTTTAAATGAATTTGAATTTAAACAGGGAAATTTTTAATTTCCATATGTTTAATTGAACTTTTCACGAAAACTATTAGCGCTACGGTTTTTTTTTAAGAAGAATATCATTTTGTAGAAAATTCAATTTCCTACAAAAAAGGTTTTATATACTTTTACAAAACCAATCAAATACCATAAAATGCCATGAAGCTTCAAACAAATAAAAAAAAAATTGAAATTAAATAGAAAATTTCAAATTCATTTAAAAAATACTTAATATTAAAATTAACAGCTCATTTCTATTAAGAATTTTTTTTTTTTAATATTTACAGTAACATTCCATCAGTTGCGCAAAAAATAATAATCGCCTCGAAGTACCCTAATATATATGTATACTTATTTACATCAGTAAATATAGATTATTACATACATTCCACAGAAAAAAAAAATTTTAACAATTTTCTACTGATATTAAATATATTACAATACAATTCCTCTCAATTAATTTACCTACATTAAATTCACTATTTTATGTTACTAATATTTATATATACATATATACACACATATGTGTATATGAATTGTATTCATAAAATGAAAATTATACGAAATCGTGTTGTGGAAAAATTTGAGACGTCGCCAGCCAACCATATACCAACCTAATTACGTCATCAGACAAAAAAACACAACTACCCTGTCTAGTTATATTTAAAAAAATTAAAATCTACTATTTAACAATCATTATTTCATTAAAATATTTTTTTTTTTCAAGAATTTTTTTTGTTCATTTATTGACAATATTTTGAAACACTTGAAAATATTCTATAAAATTTATATTCACATGGAAATTCATATTATTTACTCAGTTATTTAATTACTATTAAATAATAAATATCTGTCGTTATATTTATAATATATACAAGCTATTATTTTTCTTATTTTGCTTTGTTAAATTAAAAAAAAAGCAGACAAACAATTACCATTATTATTTATTTATTTATTTTTTTTTTTTGCGTTTTATTTTTTTTTATGACTGACTTGAAGCACATCGTAAGTAAAACTGGATTATTTAATAGCATCACAAAATATTGGCTTCTGGTCCAGATGAAATTGGCACAGTTTATTGTGATTTCAGGCCAAAAGTGAAAAATATACAATTGCAAAATATTTAACTTGAATTTATTATTATAATTAATCGGTAATTATTTTATAAAAGCGTAATTAGTTGATTTAAATTTTGATAATGATTTTTTTTTATTTCTTACAATGAAAATAGCAGAAAAAAATAATTATAATCATATTGTAAATTACATTTTTTTGTATTATTCAATATTGAAGTGTTGGAAATTGTTTTTTCTATTGTCGAGTTTGTTGGAGAGAATAAAGTTAAAAAATAATGAATAAAAGAAAATCGATGACGAAAATATATGTCTTTGCTTGAGAGTTCAGTCGGTTAAATGGAAAACGAGAGACACAGTATTTATATACCACGAAGCGAAACGACTCTGCTCCAATATTAGAATTCATTTCCTCCCTACTACAAATAATTCCAGGAACTCAGAGAAAATTTCTGCTGGGAAATTGCGATTCGCGCCAAACATAGATGAGGAAGTAAATGATGCAGAAAAATAATAGACACTAAACAAATGAATAAAAGAAAATGAACAGATGAATGAGAAAAAAAAATAAAAGAAATATTTAAAGCTAGAAAAAATTATAAATTTTGAGAAATAAAAAATTAATGATTTAATTTATGTTGCTTTGTTTGAGGTGACTATTTTTTTTTTTAAGTGACTAACGGAATATCACTCTAGATATTAAGAAAAAAAATTCTCAATAAAGATGAGCTGTTAATTTTAATAATAAATTTTTTTTAAATGAATTTGAAATTTTTTATTTAACTCCAATGAAAATTAAAAATTTCTCTGTTTAATTTAAATTTCAGTATTTTTCATAAATTCCCAAAACATAATTTTATCACTTTTAAATATTAAATATTCCTATACAATTTCTACTGAAAACCAACAAAACAGCACAAAATACCCCGAAGCTTTGAATGAAAAAACAAAAAATTACAATTTACAATTTAAAAAATACTCAACAATAAAATTAAAAACTTCAGTAAAATTTTTAGTTTTTTAATGTTTACAAATAAAATTCCGACAGTCGCACGAAAAAAAAAATTGTCGCCTCAAACAAAGCACCCAAATGTATATACATATATATAACATAATATTCTATATATATATATATATATATATAAATACATAAAAATATGTAATTCATTGATGTACATGGCGCGCCTTTAAACCGGCCGGTCTCTCTTTAAATAACGCAAACATTGCAAAATATCAGAAATTAAAAATTAATTTATTTGTTATCTCTATCAGACTTATAATCAATATAATAACTTGATTAAAAATCAATAAACAACGGAGATTCTAATGAGGAAAAAGTCTTTGTTTAAAATTGATTTGTAGAGAGTTGATAAGCGCGAATCAAGTTGGCATCCTTTGTCAAAATATAATTCAACTTGGAAAAATATTTTTAGATTATCATTCATGGGTTTATTCTATCATAGTTACTTATTTATTTGTATGTATATATGCATTGAAAATCTAGGGGAAAAATAATATTGTATATTTAATCGTTGGGGAAAAATTATTATCAGTGAAATTGACTCATTATTTTTCATGGAGAATGAACACACACAATGCATACGATCCAAGGACTGTGTGTGTTGGGGAAAAAAAAAATAATTAAAAAAATTGGATAGATATAAGGTGAGACTTACCGAGCTCTGAGGCGAGCTGGAAACACTCGGCGAGCGTTGCACCGTCACTAAAGCCATCACTCGATCCACTTTGACGGTAATTACGCTGGTTCACAAGCGCGATTTAATAATCGCACTAGGATACCGCGCGTCAGGATAATTCTGCCGTCAGGACAACGTAAAAAACTATCATATTTCGCGCACGTCAAACGGCATCGCATTCTTGGCCGCCATGTTGGATGCGCAAATTTACAATACTGCCGCTAGAGCGCTCTGTTAGCGCATGCGCATTTGCAAGTTCGAAATTCTGACATTTTTTTTTTGTGAGATAAGTAGAGTTCTCTTTTTTATTTTTGTATATTTTTTCTCTCATTGTGGTAATATAGGGAATTTTGCTAGCTACTGAAATTTATTGTTGGATATGTTGGCGTATTGATGCCAGTAAAAGCGCGCCAAATTTTGAATAAATTTATCCGCCATTGAATTCATCCTGGAGTTTTTATTTTATTGTCCAACTGAAATTGTTTTAATTTTAAGTTTTTTGATAAGAATTAGGTAATTTATTTATTGATTTTATATTTTGTTTATTAATTTGATTTGATTTCATGACTATTTCAGTGGTTTCGATATAAATTTTTGATATTTAAATGAAATTTGGCGCTAGAAAAATTTCATTGATATATTATTTTATTATCACATTGTTACCAACAAAATTTGCAAAAAAACAAATGCCACATGCTTTATTGTTTTTTATTGCAACTTGTGTCGCAATAGATAATTTGAAATACACAAATAATTTTTAACAATAAAATATTAATATTTATAAACATTTTAACAAATAAACATTCAAACGAATCATATTTTCAGTGTTGAATTTATATTCTATTATTTGGTCATTCAATCATTTCATTCTTCAAGAAAATTATTTACTAATTCTTATTATTATCTAGACTGAAAATAAAAAAATATTAAAAATGTCCATGATATTTACACCAACAAATCAAATACGTTTAACAAATGTTGCAGTTGTTCGTATGAAAAAAAATGGTAAAAGATTTGAAATTGCCTGTTACAGAAATAAAGTTGTATCATGGCGAAATAAATTGTAAGCATTTATACAATTAATTCATAATCCTAACCTCAAAATTCATGTTCATATATTGTGAATTAATATTTTTATTCATTTGTATATTCTGTTATTTATTTTTAACTGATTTATTTTTCTTGTTATCAGAGAAAAAGACATTGATGAAGTGCTGCAAACTCACACAGTATTTACAAACGTATCCAAAGGACAAGTTGCTAAAAAAGATGATCTTATTAAAGCTTTTGGTACAGAAGATCAAACTGAAATAAGCAAAGAAATTCTAGCAAAAGGCGAATTACAAGTTTCTGATAAAGAAAGACATTCAGCATTAGATTCAATGTTTAAAGATATTGCAACAACAGTCGCTGATAAATGCGTTAATCCAGAAACAAAAAGACCATATCCTGTCTCTATGATTGAAAAAGCAATGAAAGACGTTCATTTTTCTGTTAAACCTAATCGTAATGCTAAACAACAAGCGTTAGATGTTATTCCACAATTAAAAACAGTAATGCCATTAGAAAGAGCTGAAATGAGATTACGAGTATTTATTAATGATAAAAAAGCCAAGAAATTACGAGAGACTGTTGTAAAACTTGCGACTAAAGTTGAGAGTGAAATTTGGAATGATGCGAGTTTAAATTTAATTTGCTTAATTGATCCAGGAAAATATCGAGAAATTGATGAATTGATTCGTTCTGAAACAAAGGGCACTGGAGTTTTGGAATTATTAAATTTAAAAGAGATTACAGAAGGCGATGAAGTCCTGGAATAATTTAATATACGATTAATAAAATATTAAAATACATTTAAGATTTATTACTGTTTTATTTATATCATTATGATATTTTCTATCATATTTTTAAGAGAAAATTCTCAGTCATTTACGAATTACAAATATTTATCCAATATATACAAATGTAAATATTCGCATGTCATTTAGTAATAATACAATTACTTTTAATTTTGTAATATTTACATGAATGATAATTAATACAAAAACATTTAAAGCCACCTATTTGTTAACTCATAATAATTCGTTTGGATTTTTTATTATTAAAATGAAATTATTATTTTCATAAATTTGTTTCCATTTGTTCAATATTTATACGCGTATATAAATATTTAATATTCACTATTGTATTATTCGTGAAAATAATTATTTAAAAGAAAAAAAAAATCCTTTCATCTCAATGAACAAATGAAATTACTTTTCATCTGTAATTTCAGCGCGTGGTATATAAATATTTTCTGTACGTTGATCGCATTTAGCTGCAATTCTTGAGATTGTAAAAAGAAATTCGGATAATCGACTTAAATATATTTGTGCTTGTTTATCAATTACACCTTTGTGTACTAAAGTTGTAACGTTTCTTTCAGCTCGTTTACATATTGCTTTTGCAACATGAAGTGATGCACATGCTTTACCTCCACCCTAAAATAATAATTATAAATTAATTTTTTTGATTGAATGAAAAATCAAGTTTGTTATTAAATGATATTTATATTTGTAGTATATGAAGTTGTATAGTTACTGGAATAATATAATCCTCTGGTGGTGGAAGTTGATTAGCATACTCCAATATCCACTCTTCCAGATCTTGTGTATGTTTAATTTCAAATAAACTTGGTTTGTTTAACTTTGATC
>JAQQBR010000004.1:3269379-3283579 GCA_030347285.1 Microctonus hyperodae
ATAATATCATTTGGACTCTTTTTAATTTGTCAACATAGGGATGATCAACTGTACTTCCACAAGCAAATTCTCGTGCCAAACCGATAAAACATGTCAGTTCATCTGTTGTTCCAATTGCATCATTAATCAAATCGTCATTTGTAGTTTTTGTTTCTTGAATAATTGACGATGATTTTGATAAATCATTATTTCTTGATTGGCAAATAATTTGTTGAATATTTGGTTTATTTCCACTGTAAAATTGTTATATGAATATTAATATAAAAGTTTTTATCATAACTTAAATAGGAAAAATTTTATAAAAGTGAGGTTATGTTTTCAAATTTGTTGAATATTTGGTTTATTTTCACTGTTAAATTGTTATTTGAATATTGATATAAAATTTTTTATCATGATTTGAATAGGAAAAATAAAGAAAAAATAATTATATGAAAGTGAGGTTAGGTTTTAAATTTTGTTTTTTACCTATATCGTATTGATGGTTGTAAATTAATTTTGTATAATTTTTGTATTACAACTTTTCTCAATACATTTCTGGCCAATTCCATGTCTGATTATTTATAGTAAAAAGTATTGTTGTTCGTTAAATTCTTGATTAATATTATTTATACTAAATGATTTGTCCAACATGCCGGCTATTGCGCAGAATATATTACCAACAATACCGACTGGAATATGGAAACCCAGAAATTTATTATACAAATTCTTCATTTATTTAAAAAATAAACAACTTTATTTATATCTTAATACTCTATTGATTATATATTCATTTTTTTCTTATTACAATTTGGTCACAGTTCATATGAACTGATACGTAGTAATCGAAATTTATGAAAAACACATAAAAATAAGAATAAATTAATGAAATTCTCAATTATTTACAAAAGAAAAAATTATCACGATTAATTTCATCAGCTTGAAAATGTTTAAATAAAATATAAATTAATGCTCTGATAAACGGCAGAGCATGATTGTATTAATTAATTACTGCCACAATATTCATTTTTCAATTTATTCTTGACTGGAATTTTGCGTGTCAGGAAATCGTAAATCCCAAAGTCCTGGTGGTGTATAATATCTCTCATTGAATTTCGATCGATGACGAGAACACTGATCTTTTCTTTCTTGGAGCTCTTTCTCAGAAAGTCCCATTTTTTCATAATACTAAAAAAAAATATTCTATTTAATTATCAATAATCAAAAACAAATTCTGATGTGAATATATTCAAGGAATTAATATACATTTGCGCAATTTTCACAATCCCATCCACGTAATTTTGCTCGTAAAGTTTTTTTCCGAATAACTGGACCTTTTACTGCAAATTTTGGCTCTACTACTTTCTTCACTGGCACACTAAATATAAATAATTTATATACATATATATGTAAAATTACAATAAAATGGAAGAGAATAAATAATATAATGAAATGAATCCATATAAAAAATTTAATTTATAATGTCTTACGTATCAAAACTATTTTTTTTCTCAATTTTTCGTTCAACAGTTGATGGTAATTTATCACATGTGACATCAGTTTCCCAGTCACTCATATCTCCAATATCCAAGTCCATTACATTAGATATTGACGTCTTACTAGCTTCGTTATTTGGTGTTATAGCAATATCTGCAAATTTTCTTTTAGCTTTATTCGAAATTATTTTCTCAGGTTTTTTTGTAACACTTGAATCGCGTGAAAATTCATAGCCTGGAAAATACGTTTCGTCACCAGTAAAATATGTTTCATCTGATTGAGTTTTTTTATTTATATTTTGTATCGTCTGAATATTATCTTTATCGTTCTCCTTATTCATTTGTACATTCAATTTCGGGCTTATTTCCTGTGACTTAGTTGGTAAATTTGACAATGAACAAACAGTCGATTCATTTATCAAAACATCAGATTTTTTTATATTCGCAGGACGCTGTGGAAAAATATTAATTTTTCGATTTTGTGTTCGAGACTTTGTTTCATTTTTAGGTGTACCAATATTATTTTTTTGATCTTTTTCTTTAGCTGTGGATAAATTTTCATCTTCATCGTCAATATTTGATGCTGCTTCAATATTGTTAAGATTTAGATTAGTAGAAGATTTAATATTTCGTTTTTTTTGTCCTCCCCACATTTTCTTTCGTAATATAGTTTTCTTCGGACTAGCGTTCACCACATCATCTTGTGACAAATTTATTATTGGTGATTTGTCGCCTGTAATTATTGTTACGTCATTCGATTCACATGATGTTTGCGTTGTTTCCAAATCAGTGGATTGTTCTTGTGAAAACGGTTGTTCAAATAAAGTTGCATCGATATCTAAATATTCCGGATCGAGTTCAACATTAATTTCATGATCTTTAGCATTATTTACAATTGTTTCTGCTTCCACTGGCTCTGATATTTTTTCATTTCGTTGAGATGATTTTCTTTCAGTTGTAATTATATTTTCATTATTTATTTCATCGAGACTTGATTTTTTTTTATTGATATTCACATGTATATCCGATGATTTAATTGAACTAATTGCATTGTGTTGATTATTCGTACGTTTAGAAAAATAATTCCTTTTTGAATTTGATTTTTTATATGAATTTGGATTTTTTGGTGTATTCAATATTTTATTTTCAATCTGAGTATTTGCAATAATTCCCTGAGTCTCCTCATCATTTATTATGTTTGTAGGATTTTCATTTGTTTCATTATTGACAATAGTAGGTCTACAATAATTTGTTGGTGTATTTTCTGTTTGAATTAAATTTTTTCCACACCCACAACAAAATACATTAGTTTTGTTTTTAAATTCCTTCAATGATTTTTCCAATTTTTTATTTTTCTCCAGCAAGTCTAAATAATTCGCTTCAAAATCTGTTGAATATTAAAATATGTTTAATTAATATTTATTCATATTTCTAATTTTTGATTGTGTTAAATAAATATGTATTTACTTTTGAAAAAATCAGCGATAGCTTTCAGTGAATGTTCCATGACCTTACTTGCCTGCTCCATTTCTCGTTGTTTTACTAAATAATCAACTTTAATTGAACTATCCATTGTTTATTCACGAATTAGATAATATTTGTTTCTATAATTATCAAAAACATATGGACGATAAATTAAATAATTTAAACTCTAAAATTTATTTACAAAATATCGCTTTTCAATAACCTCCAATAGAGGGACACAGTTCTATTTTATTTTCTAAACGCCAGGCGGCGCTGGCAATTCATAAATTCTCGGCTCACATAACTCTACCGTTTTACTACAGAGACTCCGTTCGAGAGATGGCGGTTTCTAAAACTAAATTTCTAGGGCTAAAATCGATGGATGCACCAGCTAGTGAATACAATTATCGAACGTTTTAGAAAAGTCGATAATAAAAAAAATAATTTAGACGATTACAGTTATCTTATGTGTTTACAGAGTATACTCTACTAGAAAAATTAAATGCTAAAAAAATTATTTACACTGTTTTATTATTATAAAATTGTACATGAAAAAGAATAACTTGAATTAGACTTTTCATAAGATATTAATTATTTTTAATATTATATCGGATTAATTAAAAAATATTCGAATGAATGTTAATAATTTTTCTTTAGCATTCTGCATACATGGCATGATTTTTTTTAATGATTCTATTTCTTAAACAACAAGAAATAATGTAAAAGCTTTAAAAGAAAAAAAAATCCTCAGAATATATTGAAAATATAATTTTAAAATTATTATAATTGATTCAAGGATTCTTATATCATATAATTGTAACAACATAAATTTAATTCTATCGTGAAAATTGACGTTGATCATTTTTCCTTTTGCCGACTTGCCGGAAGGTTTTGCTTCGTTCAATTTCTCGTTCACCATTTGGATTATTCATATTTTTGAAGTAACCATAACCACCACCGCCAAGTCGTTTCCGCGGTCTTGAATTTTTACTAACACCAACCTTCAAGTCAACTGCTGGTGGAACAGTGAATCCAAACGACTTGGCCACTTGTGCCAAATCTAATGTCTCAATATCAAAAATTTGCTTCAAATGATGCGAATCATATGCTCTTACGTAACTTTTGAACGCCTCCTTTGCTGATGTATGAAGGAAATAATTTTTAGAAATTAATTTTTCTAATTGCAACTGTATATCAGCAATTTTCGACCATGAAAATTCAAATTCATTAACGGGAACGCGAGCTTGCTTGAGATAACGCAAAAATCCCATTTCTTCAGGTCGTAAAATAAGCACAGCACGACCGCTACTGCCTTCACCACGAGCGGTTCGACCAACACGATGAATGTATTCTTTAGGATCATCTGGCGGATCATACTGCACAATCCAATCAACATCTGGTATATCAAGACCACGTGCTGCAACGTCCGTACACAAGAGAATTCCCGATGTTGCATTGCAAAATTCAAAGAATGTGGCTGTTCTTTTCACTTGCTTTTGTTTACCATGAATACTCATCACAGGTAAATCAATATAATTCAATAATTCGTGATGAAATTTCACTGACATGCACGAGCTAAAGAATACCATAACCTTTTTCTGACGATTTTTCTTGAGGAATGTGAACAAAATTAAAAATCTTTTTTCGCTTGGTGAAACCACATATCCTTGCTCTAAACCCTCAACTGTTGCTTTTTCTTTTTCATCGTCCACACCCACATAAGCTGGCTCTTTTTTTAATGCCAAAGACATAAGATTTTCAGTCTTTTTTGTTTGCGTTGCACTAAACAACATAGTTTGCCTTTTTTCTGTGAAATAATATCAAATAAATAATTACGTTGTAAAATAATATTTAGAAAAATGAAATTATTAACGAGATTGCAATTTTTTTTCAATACTTACTCGGTAATAAATTAACAATTTGCTTCAATTCCTCCTCAAATCCAATATCTAAGATACGATCAGCTTCATCGATAATGAGACATTGAAGATTTTTAAATAAAAATTCTGGGGTATTCTGAAGATGATCCAATAATCGACCAGGTGTTGCGACAACAATATTTATACCTTTCGCTAATTTTTGAGCTTCAATTGATCTACTAGCACCACCCATCAACAATCCATACGTATAATGATGATGTTTCATCAATTCTTTAAGTACTCCGAATGTTTGCATCGATAATTCTCTAGTAGGTGAAATTATAATACATCCAGTACCTAAATACAATAATTAATTATTAGATGAGAATCCAATATTAATTCTAATTGATTAAAGTTACATCAACTAATTTTATTTTACCAACCATGCTTAGGCATAAATTTCAATTTATGAATAAGTTCAATAGCAGGAATGAGAAACGCTAAAGTTTTTCCAGATCCAGTTCTCGCAGCACCAACTAAATCTCTACCTTCCAATAATAACGGAATGGATTTAGCCTGAATTTCTGTCATATTTTCAAAACCCATGTCCTTTATTCCCATCAATGTTTGTTCACATACTGTGTTCTCTAACGATGAAAATGCTGGATTCGCTGATACATTGAGACCAACTGAAGATCCTGGCACTGAAAAAATAAATCATCATTGAATTATTTTCACAATTATCATGTGAATTTATATTGATTTTAATATTTTCATAATTATGAAAATGAATACAGAAAAAATAATAAATTTACATTTCGGAGCTTCAGTTTCTATGACATCATCTTTCTCACTTTCATCCTTCTCATCAGATTCTGCATGCTCTGTCTTCTTTTTTTTCATTTTCACTGTAAAAAATGAAATAAAATAATTAAATAATTTATTCCATGCATCACAATTTTAGGGAAAATATATATATATTACTGTAAATGTTATCATACTTTTTAATAAACCCTCTGGAGAACGAGATCGTTTTTCACTAACTTTCTTCTTATCTTCTTTAATACTCTCAACAACTGGCACTGGTGCATCTTCTTTATTTGATGATTCTAAAAAGTATGACAATGAAATCATATATAATTATAACAATTGCAAAATAATTATAAGTAACCGATAACTATTAATTTATGTATGACTTACCTTCGTTCTTTTGAGTTTTTTTCGACTGGGCCTTATTTTTTTGTTGTCGTTTTTTGATTTTTTGTTCCGATGACTTTTCGGGAACAGACATTTTTTTTAATTTAAATTAATTAATTAATTAATGAACAAACAAAAATATTTATATGAAGAACAAGTAGTGGAACGTATACGTTAATGATACACAACTTTTGATTTCACCATTCGCTTGTTTTTAAAGAATATTATTTTTTTGTATAATATTAACAGTTTACGTAGCGTGTATTACACGTGCTGCAAGTCAGTTTTTGAGGTTATATCCTTTCTATAACAATTCGGAAAACTTCGAGGGAGAAGACACAACTAGCGCGTGAGAATTATAATAAATAAGGTTCCTGAATAACTGAAGATGGCGCAGTGACAATTTTCTCCTACTCGACCAAGTCTGTAATTTTTTGAATGAATTATTTAAATAATGTATAAATTTATTAAACTTAATATTAAATATTTCGTAACTATACAAATTAATTTCACCCCTGATTTTACTACTGATTTATATTTTTCCTATAAATAAATATATCTGAAAAATATTAAGTAATGGTTCAACGCAATTTATTAAATAGCATCTTATCGACAATTTTTTTCGAATTTATTGAATACACAAAATTGGATAATATATAAATTTATTTGTAGCTAATATTTTATTCCAACAAATATACAGATAAAATATTGACATCGATCAGTATTCATGGAGATGACAATATATACGAATAGGTTCAAATATTTATCAATTAATCTGTTCATAGATTTTATTCATTATTATAATATATACCCTCCAAGACCGTACACTCGATCGCACTTGGTTCACTTTTTATATTAATATTTTTAAATCATTTATATGCTATAGTATTAATAAAACATACTGATAAATCATTTTATATTTCACTCATATCGCTAAAAAAACTTTAAAAATTGATAATAAAAATTAGTACGTTAATAATTGATTAATATTACTTATGTCTGCACAATTATTGCCATAATTTTCTTACATAGTGCAGTGAATTTATCTTGTGAATGATAAATAATGTATCAATAATATAATTTTGATATTTATGATGCGAAACTGACGTTAATTTTTGCATCATTTCTGCATTATATTTAACGTAATAATCAACGGATAATTTTATATTTACAAAATTACATAACGCAACGGATATCATTTGAAAATTTACAGAACAAGTCCGTGATACGCTTGACCTTCACCATCAGTAAACCTCATTCGATTTCTCAAATGCTCCAATGTATTAGCTAGATGTTTTTGAATTTGTTCTGTTTCTTCGCTCACACCTAAATTCGGTAATTCCTCTTTTATTTTCGCAATCACTTGATTTAAAATTTGTACAGTTACCTGAAACAAAAAAATTTAATTATTAATTGTCATACAAATAAATTCAAATAACATAAAATAATTACAGTAATGAAAATAAAGTGAAATTAATTTGACTAACCGATGAATTTTCTTTTTCATGGAAATAAATATAATGATTCAGCAATTCCACATATAATTGTACTTGGACAGATGTGTCCATACACTGACTGGCAATTCGTATTCCTTTTTTTAAACAATCCAACACTTTATTGCCATCTTGCATCTAAAATTATCAAATAAAAATTAAAACATAAATATAAATTAATGATCAAATAAAAACGGAATGGAAATTCAGTAATATTTACATACCTCTTTGCCACCAGTTGCTAATGATTTTCCGGACCAAAATATATGTGAGCACGTAGCAACACCTCTGCATTGATCGGGTTTCCGTAACAATTTACTAGCATATAATGCGCATTGATTCCTCACTGGCTCGGCATTTTCCTCACTGAAGCAACTCATCTGTTCAAATGTCGCAATAATTAATGTAATCGCGGCTAATTGAGCTTTGGAATCGCTAATTTCATCTTCGTATATTGAAAATGCTTGACTCATAAATTCATAAGCAACAACTTCAAAATTATCGAAACGAATTTCGCCGATCGCCAGAGCACCTTGAAGGAATAATCTTAATGGTAATTCAGCGAGTTCTGCTTTCATAAGCGCTGTTATTGTACCATGACAAAATTGAAATATTTTTTGACACTTTTTCTGCCACATATCATCCTAGAAAAATAAAATATTCCATTAAAAATATTAACTAAAGATATCGATGACATTAATTGTCTGATCAATTTGCAAATACAACTTACTTGATCTTTCAATGCTTTGTACGTAAATACAAGTTGATACGCCTGAAAAACAATGGCTGGTAGCGTGTATTTTATCCGTTTATTTCCGCCAGCGCTGAAGTGTTTTCGTGCTGCGCTTAAAATCATATATTGTTGATCAGCAGTATCAGATTTAAAATGATGAATAAGCCGGCCAAGTAAACCCTGCTCTTCCGCAAAATCCTCTGGGTCTTCATCAATGGTCGGTTGATCTGGTTGATCTTGCACTAATGGCGCAACCATTGATAAAATTGCATCAACGTGTTCTTGAGTTGGTAATAAAGTTTCATTATCCAAAATATTTGTAATTATATAAACTGCTAATAATTTTCTTCCTTCATAATCAAAATATTCTAGTAATGGTGCGTAATTATCCAATTTTAATACAGTTAAAATATTTTTATAATTGTCAACAGGTATTTTCATCAATCTCGATAGTTCTCTCGACACTGCGCTATTATATTCCAGTCTGTAAATGAAATAATAAAAAGGAGAGAACAATTATTTTTTTTTTATGCCTAAGTGAGGTTTTTGTGAAATTTTGTTATTCAATTACACACTTTTCTATATTCAATTTCTGGAATATTTGAACAGTTGTGAATAACACTTTATCTACATAATCCACACGATCAGGATAACATTTATGCGCCAAATTAATTAATGCAACTTGGAGTGCAACAATGTCCTCTGGTGGCATATCTTGTCTTGTCTGTTGTGAAATAATATTTATCAATAATTAATCGAAATTGAACGTGGTATAAATACTTAGTACTTTGATAATAGTTGTATTCGAACTATTTTCAGACTTAAACTAGATGAGTAAGAGCATTGTTAATATAAAAATCATAGATTCTAATCAATAAATTTTGTAGTAATCATCACTAAATAGTTCAATTGTTAATGCAATTAATGGAAGGTATTATCCAATATTTTGATATTCACCTGAATAATTGTGGCAACTTGATCGCTGAATACATCAAACAACTGAACATCTTGTGGAATACCTGGTATCTGACTTGGACTTCCAGGTCCACCAACGCCATCAGATCGTTGTGAAAATGTTGCAAGACGATCGATTAAAGATATAATTATATTTTTAACATTCACTCCATTGTGTAATTCTGCACATGATTTTAGAAATGCATTCAATGTTTGTAGATGAAATTCGTCTGGGAATACCTAGTAAAATAACAGAGGAAATTTTAAAAATACAAAAAATTATAATAATCAAAATACAATTTAAATAAATTACAGCTGAATTATAATAAAATTTCGTACCTGGATAATACATTCCATTAAATATTCCTGTGCAATTGCATCTCTGCAACTCACAACTTGCTCCAAAATTCCAGGTAACACAAGTTTTTTATAAATTTCAAGCGTAACAGATTCTAATTGACTTAAACGAACAAGATTTGTGCCAACAAGTATTTTTAATTCCTCACGTTCACGTTCACGTCGTTCTTTATCACGACTATGGCCTTGATGTTGCATACGCACCCATAGTTTATTCATTTCAGCAAAATTCATAAGAACAAAATCAATGCTATCTCGAACCTAATATAAAATGAAAAATTACTTCCAATTTTTTCTTCAATTTTGGATTTACTATCAAATACTCACAGTGCCTTCTTCGTCATCACCTTCTGCCACGTCAGGCAATATGTTTCGTGTACATTGCAATAAATAATTTCGTAAAAATAGGCCGCGTAATGGATGCTGCACACCGCGACACATTTCAACTAAATCTCTCAACAGATCTCTTTTGAGGCATGGATTAGTTTTAATGTACACTAAACCAACTGTAATAAGTAAATACCTAAAAACACAAAAAAAAATTCATAAACAGAAATAAATAACCATCAATTATTCAACTACTCCAATAAAAAAACCTTATCGCAATAAAATGAATAAAAACTAAACAAATAATCAAACGCTAACTTTTTCTAAATAATAAAAAAATATCCATATGGAAAGTTGAAAAATAATAAAATTCCTTACAAACGTGGTACAATATTTCCAGCATATTGTACTAATTCATATAAATCGGTAACCTTTTTCCCTTTTTGATACTGATCTAATAAATATAATTCCAAGTGTCGTAATTCATCAGTAATAGCCATATCTGTTAGAAAAATATATAAGGAAAATTTTTCTCTTAATAAAACGACTATAAACCCAAAAAAATAATTCAATAAATTAATGTTCATATCACAAAGAGGATACATAATTCATAATAGCTTTTAGGGCTCAAAAGCGATGTTCTCAATTCGCCTAACATTGTTGAAGCATGTTTCAGTGCATCCATAAGTTTGGCATTGTCCAAACAGTGCTTCATTTGGAATGCTTGTACTTTAACAACACCGATTGCATCCTCCAATAATTTTTCCTGCTCCTCCAGTCCGGTCATAACTGGTGTCAATGGCTGGAAAAAAAAAAGAGATACCTACCAGGAATACCAGGTAGACATGCTAATCTAGCCAATTAAAATAGCCATGCATTAAATTTCATATTCAAGACCGTTATTTTATCAAATTGTTACAATATTTCAACAGACAAAACAAAAAATAAATGAATGTGATTTTTCCTATTTAGTTGTTTACTTATTTAGGAGATACTGCTATCATCTAATTATTAATTGATAAAATATTGATAAAAAATTGAAAAGCAATCATTTTTGGGAAATATATATTTCTCATACAATTTTTAATCTAACAATATTGTTGTAAAGAACAATTCAAAATTATTTGCAGAAATATAAATTTACTTTTGATATTAGAAATAAATTCGATTGACTTCATATGCAATAAAAATTAATGATTACTGATTATTACATACTGTGAGTACAAATTTATTAACCTATATGATATGAATTGACATCCAACAATTGTGTTTTATAAATATTATTCTAAAAAATTTATTCTACAAATTATTTTGTTAGTATTATCAAATATGGATTTTAATTATTTCTATGCATACATTAAGCAGTTATTTGTTTTATTTTTATTAAATATATATACCATTGTTTAAAAATTAATTTATAAAATTTTTTCACACACCCACTAACACATGCACTGTATATAAATGATTAACACACAAATACATACACATGTGAATATTGCAGATAGGTGACACCACTGTACAACGAAAAATAAAGGCGGGAAATGTAAAATTTATTGTATACATTTACGTATATATCAACATGTTTATTTAAAAAATAATTATTAGTTTATTTTATAAAAATGTGCGTGTTGAAGAATAACTTAGGTCGGACTTTCTCTAAGATGATGTTGACTTGTGTGACTTTGCTCCTAGAGTAAATAAATTACAATACTTTCAATTTTGGCCTGTATATGTTTTTGACTATAAAAAAAGAATGCGGTCTTTAATATAAATTTTATTTGACCTTCAAGCATTTCATGTATTTGTCCAGTTCATCTTCAGATTCGTCTTGTTCTTTTGTTAATTGTGGTTCATCTATCCATTCTGGTGTTTCAGAGTCGAAATATTTTTCTTCTTCATCTTGATCTCGGAGATCAAGGTTATCATATGCCTCATTGTCGTCTACAAGACTTGAAACAAAAAGAAAATTTCAAAATAAACTATATCATGTCTATGTAATTTAATATCAATTACATTCAACAAATAATTCAATTAACACCATACCTATAATCAAAATCGACGTCTTTACCATCTAAAAAATTCTGATACATTTGTGTAACAAATTCTTGCCTCAAAATATTTTTCTCATTCGTTGTTATATTATTTACTGGCACAATTAATTCTTTTCCTTTTTCTTCTGCTTTACATGAAGTCTCTACATTCGAAATTTCACCCCATGCTGATATATTTTTGTCAATTTTTTTAGAATTCATACATATTTGATCTTCAGTATCTGAATCTGAATCATTTTCTTCTAAAACATCATCCTCTTCATCTTCTTGATTTTTCTTCAATGTCTTCATATGATCTCTTTCAATACTCTCTAATAATAAATTAACAAAAGTAATATTAGTAGTATCTAAATTATCTCTAGCTTTTTTTTGTTCTTCGGTCAAATAACGTCCAATGAGATTGTCATACAACAATGGATTTCGTTTCATCATAGAGGTCTCACTAAAATATTCTCCTTTATCAACTAAAACTTTTAATGCTTCATATCTTCTATTTTTTCTATCCAATTGTCTAGTCTTACTATTGAAATATCGTTTTAATTTATTTACGTAATGAATGACTTCATAATTATCATTTTTAATCGTAAAATATTCCAGTAAATCAATAGTAAGATACTTTCCAAATCGTGAGAGAAATTGTGAATGACTTTTATGCAACACATTTGAAGTAATAATTTTTTTTTCCTCAACTGTTAATTCTGGCTCATCGATTTGCTGACTTTTAAATATTGCTGATGAATTCGCAACACACGAAATAATTTTTTGTTCAAGTGTCTCTTCAATATTATATTCTATATTCAAATTGTTATCAGCAACAGTATCCACCGATGTCGTTGGCATACTGATTATTTTCTCTGATGATTCCACCATTATTGAAATTTTTTTTTTCTAATTTATATTATTCTTCCTTTAATTTCTGCAAATTATTGTTACTAGAAGTATATGAATAACAATTATCAGAAATATTATTTAAAATATATAAACAAATAACAAGAAATACATAATAAATTTTTAGGTTATGTATAACGTACCTCATCAGTGGTCAGTAATATAAAAGGTATATAAATAGTACAATACACTACATATAATTTTAATATGAAAAATAATTAACAACAATTATCAATATCTACTATTAATAATTATTATCAAATAAATTATTTATTTTAATCAGAGGAAATGACACTTTATGTGAGTAAATGTCCGGATATATTTTTAAAAAATATGCACTCACAAATACAACATATATATATTCTTTGACTCATCGCACATAATTATTTGTTTAGAAAACATCGGTTGTTCAACAACAATACAAAACAAAATTCAATAAACAATAAAAATATGTAATGATATAATAATGTGAACAATGTGCTTTGACTTGAATTACTAACATTCTTTGGATGAGATCCAAATAAAATTATATAAAAGTTCAAGTAATCAAAAATTTAAGGTTAATATGAATTGCTTGGATATATTTATAATTAATCATTCATTCATCGATACTTTGTATTAATATTTTTATTATTATATATAATTCACAGATGTACAAGAGAAAAACTGATTGAAATTATTCGAAAAAAAATTATCACACGATAAAGCTATGGAAACAATTGATAATTTTGGTCAAAGATGGGCCTGGAATTGGACAGTTCTCTGTGGACTTCATGGAAGTTTGACACCATTAAATCCAGATACAAATGACCTTGGGCTATGCTTTCAACAATTATGTCTTCAAGTAATGGAATATTTGTTTTGATATAAATTAAATACTATTTTTTGTGTCGATTTTAAATTTAATATATTCAATTATAGATTCCAACATTGACACTCTTAGCAATAACTTCAGCTTATTATTGTGGAAAAAAAGTATCAAGTGGTCATTATGATAGATTTTCACATTATGCAATTACATCAAGACTGATAATAACAATTTGTTTGATTATTCTTCCAATAGTGAAAGCATATATAATCCTAACAAATACCACAATTTCACATACGCATTTAAAAACCCTCAAAATTCCAGTTGCACTCACGACAAATAAAACTATACTTCCAAGGTATAATTATAATATAAAAAATATTATTAATAAAATATTTCTGAGAAATTATGTCATTTTAAGATAACTCAAAATTTTAGTGACCAGGCAACGTCAGCTAAACCAATTGATTATCTTGTTGCTGGAACTGAAGGATTAACGTGGATGGTACATTTTTGCTTCATATTGAGCTTGAGAGCAGGAACGAGATTGAGTTTACGTGGCCCTGTTATAATTAGAGCATTAATATTCATGCTCAT
>JAQQBR010000004.1:3283589-3293914 GCA_030347285.1 Microctonus hyperodae
TTTATCGTTGGGTTTTAGTGTATCAGTAGTGACACTCATGGCGTTATATGCATTGACATTGTTACCAAATCAGAATAATCAAGAACACGATGATAGATCATCAAGATATGCAGAAGTATATAATTATTTTTTTGTCGTTGTGATTATATATTATCAATTTTACATTATTGAAATGTTAATATTGATATGGAAGTTTATAATTTTATCAACATGTTTGACTATATTATATTAATATAGATAACAGAAATCATTTAAAAATATGCTTACAGATAAGCGAGCACACAGCATTGTTAAATTCACCAAATAATTCGTCGTATATTCATTTTCCGGAAGAACAAAATTCAAATTATCTCGGTACAGCTATGGAAGATACAACATTTTTATCAAAATTATTGTTTCATTGGGTAACACCTTTAATGGAAAAAGGTGTACGAAGATCATTGAAACATCCTGATGATTTATATGATTTTCCTGAACATATGACGATATCATCAATCGTTTATAAACTTGATAGATACATTCGAAGACCGGTACATGATTTTTAATTATGTTCAATCATTTGAATGGAAAAATTTTATTTATTATTTTATCTTTTAGCCTAAACCAAGGAGAATATCCGTGGATATTGAACATAATATACCCGAACATACATATTCTTCAAGTAATAATATATCATTATTTCAACTTTTACATAAATGTTTTGGATGGCAATTTTATTCCGTTGGTATTCTCAAATTTATTGCTGATTGTTCTGGTTTTGTTGGTCCTATGCTTTTGAACAGACTCGTTGGTTTTATTGAAGATAAAGATCAACCATTGTCATATGGATATCTATATGCATCTTTGATGTTTCTTGCCGCAATGATTGGTATAAATTATAATACTTTCACCATAAACAAATAAATTGGTGAAATAATGGAATTACGAAATACTTTTTTTTTTTAATCTACAGGTGCACTTGCTACAGCACATTTTACTTTTTGGATGAGCATTGTTGGATTGAAAATACGAGGAACTATTATTACATTGGTTTATCGAAAAATATTACACACATCGAATGTTAAATTGAATCAAGAATTCACACTGGGTGAAATTGTGAATTTTATGAGTACAGACAGCGATAGAATTGTAAACAGTTGTCCGAGCTTTCATACATTTTGGAGTATTCCCTTACAAATAATTGTAACACTGTATCTTTTATATAATCAAATTGGCCTTTCATTTTTGGCTGGTATTATATTTATAATAATATTAATACCGATTAATAAATTAATCGCAAATAAAATTGGGGTACTCAGTACAAAAATGATGGAGTATAAAGATCAAAGAGTACGATTAATGGGTGAAACTTTAAGAGGTCTCACTGCAATTAAATTTAATGTTTGGGAAGAACATTTTTTGTCCAATATATTAAGTTAGTATATGAATTATTATTCTCATTGCTAATCCAATTTACTGATTAACACACAAAATTTTCTCAGTAATCGATAATTAATTGATCAATCTAATTTCAGAACTTCGTGATGGGGAAATTAAGTATTTAAAAGGACGAAAGTATTTGGACGCATTGTGTGTATATTTTTGGGCTACTACACCGGTATTAATTTCAATTTTAACATTTTCCACATATGTATTACTAGGTAATACACTCGATGCTAAAACAGTATTCACAAGTATGGCATTATTGAACATGTTAATTGCGCCATTGAATGCATTTCCATGGGTATTAAATGGTCTCACTGAAGCATGGGTATCACTCAAGAGAATTCAAAGATTATTGGACTTGACAGATTTAGATATCTCAACATATTATTCAGATCCACCAGATGGAATCGATATATTATTGAAAGATGCATCATTTACAGTAAATGGCAATACAGAAAGTGGTTCATTACATTCGAATAGTAACGATGAAATATTATCATTGCCATCGACATCAACATCAGTGAATAAATCGATATCTTTTAATACACAGAAGTCAGATAAAACATTTATATTGAAAAATTTGAATATTGAAGTGAAAAGAGGTCAATTAATTGGGGTAATGGGCAAAATAGGCGGTGGAAAATCGCTACTTTTAGATGGATTATTGGCTGAAATTACGAGAATAGGCGGAATTGTTGCAATCAGTGAATTGGATAAAGGATTTGCGTATGTTAAACAACATCCATGGCTTCAACGCGGTACAATACGCGATAATATTTTATTTGGCAAGGCTTACGATCGTAACAAATATAAAAGTGTATTAAATGCATGTGCGCTTACGGATGATTTGATGAATTTACCGAAAAAAGATCTAACAGGAATTGGTGAAGCTGGCAATACATTGAGCGGTGGACAAAAAACCAGAATATCATTGGCACGTGCAGTTTATGCTGATAAAAATATTTATTTGTTAGATGATATTTTAGCGACACTGGATACAAAAGTGGCACGACATATATTTCAAAATGTTATATTGGAATTATTGAAAAACAAAACGAGAATAATGTGTGCACACCAAACACAATATTTAATACACGCCGATGTTGTCTTAGAAATGTCTAAGGGAAAAATAATAAATCAAGGATTACCCAACGAGGTATTGCCTGATTTAGAAGATTACTTATTGTCATCAGGATCAATAGATTCAGGATTTGACGTAACATCAGCAATGAATTCTTTTAATGAACCTAATGAAATTGATTCTGCAGACACTGATTCATTATTAGATGAAGAATATTCTGAACAAGGAACAATACGCTTTAATGTTTACAGCGCATATTTAAATGCTGTTGGAAAATTACTGATTGTATCAATATTTCTCGCAATGATATTAATGCAAAGTTCGAAAAATATAACCGATTTATGGCTATCATTTTGGGTAACACATGCCAATACAACAATAATTAATTCAACAATTTTACCATTATCAGAAAAATTACAAGCTTTTAATGATGATAATAATAGTACTGATATTACTCAATACTACTTAAGAATTTATGGTATTTTAGCATTTATTAATTCTGCTTTTACCCTCATTCGTGCCTTTATATTTGCATACGGTGGCATTCATGCGGCAGTTAGCATACATGAAAAATTATTAGGAATAATCATGAAGGTAAATTTTAATTAAGACATTATTCGCAACATTAATTCAAACATCAGTAATCAATTAATTCAAATGATAATTATTACAGGCTCGTACTTCATTTTTTGATTCGCAATCATTGGGTAGAATATTGAATCGATTTTCATCTGACACATACACCGTTGACGATTCACTTCCATTCATTGCTAATATTTTACTTGCTCAATTATTCGCATTGATTGGGACAATTATTATCACCACATACGGTCTACCCTGGATATTATTAGTATTAGCTCCATTAGTACCAGTTTATCATTGGGTACAACATCATTACAGGTATATATTAAAATTCCATTTTATATTTTAAATAGTATATTTCTCAAAATAATTTAATGTCCATTATTTTTAGATTGACTTCGCGAGAATTGAAACGATTATCAAGTACATCTTTGTCACCACTCTATACTCATTTTAATGAAACATTGCAGGGTCTTTGTAATATTAGAGCATTTCGTGTTGTACCAAGATTTAAACACGAAAATGAATTATTCTTGGAGGCAAATCAAAAAACAAATTTTGCTTCCATTGCAGCTGCACAGTGGCTTGCATTACGATTACAATTTATTGCTGTGGCTTTACTAGCAGGTGTAGCTGTCATGGGAGTACTGCAACGTCAATTTGATGTAGCTAATTCAGGTTTAATTGGATTAGCAATTACTTATGCGTTGTCAGTAACGGGATTATTATCGGGTGTTGTTAATGTTTACACTGAAACGGAAAGAGAAATGATATCAGTTGAGCGTATTAAACAGTATTTGGACAATGTTCCTGTTGAAAGTCCATTTGGTGACAATCCACCGTATGCCTGGCCAAGTCAAGGTGTTGTTGAATTTCGGAATGTTGTGCTGAAATACCGTGAACATGTAGTGCCATCATTAAATGACGTTTCATTTATCACAAGACCAGCAGAAAAAATTGGTATTGTTGGACGAACTGGCGCTGGAAAAAGCTCAATATTTAATTCACTATTTCGATTGGTTGAAATTGACAGTGGACAAATATTAATCGACAATGTTATAGTGAAGAATTTACAATTAAATGCATTGAGGTAATGTAGAAATAAATGAATATTTTAATATTAAAAATTTCAATGAGATATTTTATATTAATATTATAACAGAAAAATTTATTTTTATAGATCGCGATTGTCTATAATACCACAAAATCCATTTTTATTCTCCGGTACTATTCGTGAGAATGTTGATCCATTGGATCAATATCCAGACTTACAAATTTATAAAGCGCTTGATAAATGTAAATTAACACCATTAGTTAATAGGCTCGGTGGTTTAGGCGCAACATTAGAGGAGAACGGCAATAATCTTAGTGCTGGACAAAAACAATTGTTCTGTTTAGTCAGAGCAATATTACACAATGCCAGAGTAAGTTGAATGTGAATAATATATCAATATTATCACATCCAACTACAGACTATAATTTAATTTATCCTTTTTAATTATAATCACAGATCCTTTGTATTGATGAAGCAACAGCGAATGTGGATCCGGATACTGACAAAGCTATTCAATCTACGATAAAGTCTTCCTTTAGAAGTGCGACAGTAATTACGATCGCTCATAGAATTCGAACGATCATGCATTGTGATAGGTAAACAATCCATGATTTTACATGCAATACATGTTAAGTAAAGTTAAATATGTGTAAAAAATGGTTTTAATTTTATTACAGAGTATTAGTGATGGAAGATGGTAAAGTTCAAGAATTCGAAGAACCAAATATACTTATAGATGATGTAAACTCATATTTCTATAAGCTCGCAAGTCAAGAGTTTTCCGATCATGAATAATGTTAAATAAAACTATGAAATATACATATGCAGAATTGTTATTGGAGGTATGATTATATATTTATATAATCATTATACATATATCCATATAATTGTACAATGTGATGATATATTTTAACTGAAATATGCATAAATACTAGTGAATTTTTCAACTTTATACAGAGAAGTTTCATATTACAGATGTTTATATACAATTGTTTTTTTTTTTTATACAAAACTACTAGTTTAATTAGAATATTGATAAAGCTTGAAACTGTATTCAATAGATTGATTTAAACTTGTATTGTCGATTGAGGATGTCATTTCAAAATTAGAATCTATATTATGCAAACGTGAAAATGAACCATAATCCCAGGCATTTTTTCCTAATAACAATGTCTCTTCTCCAATATAAGATTTATATTTTTTTCTCAACATTAATAGTGGAAAATTTTGTTTAGTTAAGATTTTCGATCGTTTTTCCGATCGTAATTGTGGGAATGTGATACCAGTGACAAGACATAAAATGCTTGCAGCCAGTCCGCTCAATTGAAATGCTGCGAGTGGAGACATACCTCTGCGTACTAAACCCAATGCTAAAAGTGTTGCTTGAGCTAATATTGGTGCAGTTCCAGTTGCACCAGCGGCAGCACTCGCTAATTGTCCACCACCGACACTTGGACCGTACGCGAAACATAAATTATGTCGATCAACTAAATGTTTAACTAACATGTACAATACGCCAAATGGTGTGATTAGAGGACAAGGGAGGCTGTAAACCGTTGTCATAGTAAATACAAGAAGTAACCAAGCATAATGAGCACCAAGTGGAAACTCCCATAGCACAGCTTTTCTTACATAAACACGTTCTGCTCGACTTCTTGCAATACACAGTCTAATTACATACATTGCCAATTCCGGAAATCTTACGAGCTCAAGTGCGTTACCAAGCAATGCCGCGGTGATAACATAATTGACAAATATTGCACCCTGAAACGACAATTGAGTAAATAAATATTGCAATTATTTTATTAGTTTCGATAAATATAAGAAATTTAAATTATCCATACTTGATCAGCTAAAAAGATGCATTCCCATCGACTAGTATTATTTTCATATGTTTTCCAATCAAGTACAGCTTGTGCACTGGTTAATCCCAAACTTGGTAATATCAATACCATTAATAAAAGTAAAAGCAGTGTTTTTGTCATAACTGCACGATTTAAACTACTTCGAGTCCAATGTCGCACGAGTGATTCACTGCGTGCCACCAATGCTGGCATGAGTGCTGCTACAATGACTAACAATATTGTTAATAAAAATACTCCAATCACTGGACTAAAATTCATTATTTTTGGTATATCAGGTATTCCATGTAAATTTAATTCTGAAACTATTACCTAAAAATATTTTTTTACCTTTCAATAAATTAATTATTACTAAAGAATAGTTATAAGAATTTATAATTTCTATTTTTTTTAATACTCACAGCTGGAGTTGTCAAAAAAAAGAGAGTAATAAAGAGAATGAGGTTGACAGAAATCGCACTAAAGTACCAACAACGTCTAGGTATACTGAGATTCTCCCAAAATATATCAGATGGTGCAGGAGCATAATCAACAATCCATTTATCAGTTGGAGCTGAGTAACGCAGTTGTCGACGCATAATTGCTGCTCCACATGGAGTACCCAAAGTCACAAAGACAATCCCCAATGGACGGTTGACAGCAGCTCTTTTTTCTTCTTCAGCCAATGCTGTCAATCGTTCTTCTTCCGCAGTATAAAAATCCAAAGCATCAACCTGAGAAATTTATCAATAAAACCAACTAATTTTATCAATTTATAAAAGCTATTATCAATAATATATCTCAAAATTACTCATACTCACTTTATTAAAAAAACATCCAATAATTTGTCCACAAAAATGAGGATAAATTTTGAGTGCCGAATGAGTTTTATTATAATTTTCACAATATAAACGCGCTTGTTTAGCACATTCTCGTTGTGCCTGCAATGTAGACAAACGTTTAACATCATATGCTAATGTAATATCCTCAATAGTTAAAGTGGGAAATGCATTTCGAAAAAATATTATAAGATTTCGAATATCACATTGATCTTTTGGAATTTCACTAATTAACAATGTTCGCGCGACCAATTTTGCTGATAATTGCGCATGACAAACCTACAATAATTCATCCATACGAAAAAATAAAGTATTATCAATTGAAATGAAATAAATTAAAAAATGAGAAAATAATTGTTTTACTTGTTTTAAAAATTTTCTTATAACATAACATCCAATTGGAAGATATGATAGACTAATGATTGCATAGATCCACATCCATGAGGACATTGGATCCACATTAGACATTGTCGTTAAACTAAAAGTGTCATTGCCATTACGCATATTACCATTATAATTAATTGGCAACGCAACACATAATGAAATCGCAGTCATTACACACGTGAGTATTATAAGATGACGTTGGAATGAAATATAAAGTAAACCATCTGGACCCACTCGTCGTAATAATTCTTTGTCTCTGAAACAAAAAATAAAATCATTAAATTTGATTCAAAAATAATTTAGTAAGACCAATAAAATTGAATTATTATTTTTCCACTAACGTTATTTTGAAAGCTGTGATTATCCATGAGAAAAATCCATGGTCAATTTTAGATAATTGCATATTGACAGAAGTTTCAACACCGTCAATATCATCCGTCAATGAACAGTCTCCATAAAATAATCGCATCCATTTATGATTTGTTTTCCGTAATAATGCAAGCCGACCATAATTCCAAGCTTTTTTACGTAGTATACTAAATAAAATAACTAAACTCTATTTGAAAAAATTATGAAGATAATATATTTTATTAAATCAATAATTTTATCTTGATTTTGTATATTAATTAATTCTTTCGTATGAAATAGTATCTTCGTAAACTTACCACAAATCCAATTAAATTGAATGATAAATTAGCTGGGATGCCAGCGTATACTTGAAAAAAATCTGGAATATTTGTTCTATTTGCAATTAATTTTAATTTAGGATGACAAGTATCAGGTGATGGTTTTTGATAGCCAATCGTGAAGCTGTAAAAATATATTCAACATTTAAATGCAGTGTAATAATTAAAACAAAAAATGAAGAAAAAAAATTAATATAGTCTATTAAACTTGATTCTTTAATTTTAAAAAATTACATTAGATTATTTATAATACTATATATCATGAAAAAATACTTACTTGACAATATTATTATGATGTTCGATAACTTTTTTAATAACTGAAGAAATATTATAAATCATTATAAATAATTAATAATTAATTGAATAAAATAACTTTCAATAATATTTTTAAAATATATTCCCTAGTGACATATTTTTAAAACAAACACAAGATTTGGTTTAGGTCCACTGAAATAAATATAAAAATATTGTAATTTATACTACTATATAGCCAATTATTTGTGTGTAGTGATCCACGTGGTAACGTAATTTATTTTTTTCAAAAATACTATTACAATAATATATTATTATATTATATTAGAAACAATTATTATATCGAACTGTCTTGATATCAATTTTTTATCACAATTCTTATGGAATAAAAAATTAAAAAAATTTGATACAGTTCACTTATAATGTTTGTAAATATATTAAGTGAAAATTATAAATACAATTGTAAACATTATAGTGTATAGTTCGAAGAATAGAAACGGAATGAATAGTTAAAAGTAATTTACAATATAACTCATAAACTCACAATAGAAAGGAAAAATTAGGGATTAGAAATAGGGGGGAGAATATTGACAGACTATTGAACCTAAACTAAATTTTCCCCAATTATCCGTTTTTCTATATTATTTCAGTTTTATATATCAGGTAACCTCAAATGCACACACATAATATGTTTACTCAAATACCCAAAAATTTTATAGTTTAATTACAGTAACGAAAAAAAAAAATTCTAGATTTTTAAATTTATTCAAAAATTCAACATTATAATTTTTAGGTTATGAATGGAAATATATAGAAAATCAAATTCATTCTTACATATCTAAAAAAATTATTTAATTTAATTTTAAAATTTAATATTATAATTTAAAAAAAAACATAATAAAATACAGCCGGTGATTTTATTAAATTCAAATTTCATCTTTAACAAAATAAAAAATTATGATTGGTCAATAGTAATATAGCTCTACAATTGCGCGCGAATTATTTAAATATAATAAAAAACTCTCACAATATGGAAACTTGTTAGTTATCAGATACTTCGGTGGTAGCACCACCAGTCTCAAAAGTGGTGTTGAAATTATATAAAAAATACATATATACAATTGTAGTACACAAATACGACGGTGTAAAAACTTTCTCGTTTGGACAATTACGAGCAGTCATTATCAGATGATGTTTGCATCGTGTTTGCTCAAGTTGACACATTGATATCTAAAAAAAATAATGTTTTGTCATAATACAAAAATTTGATAACGTGTGTATTGAACTATTTTATCCACCATGGATTCCATGCATAATCATTCTGTGAAGTAAGTTATATCGCGATATGACAATAATATCATATGGTTGTGAATAACAAAGTATTATTTCATTTATTATTTTTATTATCCTCATGCAATTATTATAATTATCATTATTATATGTATATTAATATATATAAATATGACGAATTTATTTATAGTTATAGCGATGGTTACCAATCACCATCACCTGAAACCTGTCTACCGAGACTAAGACTAAATAGAACAAATATCCCCGATTTTTACAGAATATACGCTGGTATTCCAGCAAATTTATTGCTCAATTTAATTGGATTTTTGGTGAGTCAGACATTTATTTTTGTCCATACACGTAAACAAAAAAAAATTCATATGTAGTGAGGATATTAATAATTAATAAAGTATAATAATAATTGTTCTGTTAATTATTTATATTCATTATTGATTGTTAATATTGTATAATATTTATATGAATTTGTTTTTTTTTTCCACTTTGTAATTGAAGATAATTATCAACTGTCTATTGTTGCCATTTGTTAATTGATTATTACTGTATTCAAATTTTATAGAGCCTCGTTATATTATTTGGATTGTTACGTAAAAAAGCTTGGAATTATGGTCGACTTGCACTTTTGCATAAAACCGACAATAAATGGATGGAATTATTTTATGGTGATAGCGAAAACCCGCCAACTGATGTTACTGCCGTTGAAGCCTCTGTTAATTCACAATTATCACAAATTGATCGTGGATTTTTATCATGGATAATCACTGCTTTTAAAATAACGTTAGTTAATATAAATAAAAATGAAATTTACATATTTTTTGATCTTTCTAAATTATATTTGTATTGAATTTTTCACATTTATTATATTTGCACAAG
>JAQQBR010000004.1:3296103-3307625 GCA_030347285.1 Microctonus hyperodae
TGTAGATCGTCGAAAATTTGTACATACAGTGGAAAATAAGGAAAATTTAAAATGAAAAGAAAAATATAATAAATACCAGATGTAAGTTACAAAATCAATCAAAACTTCAGTAGTAAAATTATTATCTAAAATATACGTTGCATATAATCATTAATTGTATGTTAATGTTTATAATAAAATACAGACAAATATTATTTGGAAACTAATAAATTCACCTAAATCCCTCAACAAATGATGAGAAGATTTTTCATACAATGAAAATTGAAGGCAGTATAGTTACCTGATATGAAAATAAATTCTATTTGTATTCATGCTCGACTCCCAACAAACAAATAATCAATTAATGAACAATACTGTGCCATTCATCAAGAAACAATACATTAGCATACAGAATTACAATCGTATTATAATACAATTTAGAACGGAGAATAGTTTTACATTTTACAAAATAATATAACGAAACAGTCTATTACTTATATAAAACTTTGAAGTAATTAAAATATATAATTATTGTCATCGTAGGATTACGTGCACTTTCTTACCTCAGTAACTGAACCACTTGGTGATGATTCTTCTGGTAACGATTCCGGAACCGGACTATCAGAATCAGCTAACAACGATTCTCTATCTGGTTCAATGTAATTATCCGATTCTTCTTTTACATTTTCAGGAGACAATGACTTTTGTGAATCAACATCCTCAACGTCCTCATGAATTTTGCATACAAATCCAGGTGTAACCCGATCGCCTTTGTACTCTGTTAATTTACCGTCTATATGAGCTGAAATGTGCAATTAAAAAAATTAATATCCCATTTAATAGTTTGATTATAATAATTAAAGCGAACAAATCAACAAGTGATGTATGATAATTATAAATAAATAATTGTACCTTGACAATAGGCTGTAGAACAGAATAAACAGTGACCCGAAGTTCTTTTATTACAATCTATACAATGATGCCACGGGCATCTGAAACGCGATCGACGTCGTTTAACACATCTTTTGTGATATTTTTTTGAACACGATTTTAATCCACACTCAATCAATTCATCAACACCTAAAATATCTTCTTTGCATCTCCAACATTTGAATATTTTCGAGCGACTATCAAACATAAATAATATAAATTAATTATCCGTTGGTAAATAATTGTAGATTTAAATGATGATAAATAAATTACCGTTTTTGGGCTTTTTCGCCTTTATCATGATTCGCGGCTTGGCCATTAGCAACTTTGGTAGGTTGTATTGGCGTTAATTGTGGTTTTTGTGCCTTCAAACCAATATATCCGCTGCAATTTGGTGCACCGCACAAGCATGGCTTTCTCGTTTCTCCATCGGATGCCAAATTATAATTAAAAGTTAATTCTTCACCTACATCAATATCACGTATTGCAAATAAACCAATTCGTGTATCGCCATTAACAGTCCACTTTTGCGTTTCGCAATTTGGTTGACAAGAGTGATTCATAAATCGACTCAAGTTACCTTTGGGCTCTGCATCAATTGTTCTAAACACATCTATGGTTAAAAAATAATAATTTTCATTCCTAAGTTCCTTTTTTCTATTAATCCGCCGTTTATATTCCGCTTCGTCAATAACTTCACCAACATATTCAATTACGAACTGTCCGGATTTAATAGCTTCAAGTGATCTAAGTCCCCAGCCACGACCTTGCGTATGAAATGGTTCCATAGCCGGATATTCTCTACGTACAAACGATTGATTATTGCATCGTGCACCAGCTGGACATATTCCTGGACTGCATTCAATGGATAATATACGATTCAGACAATCACTATCTGGTGAACATGGATTTTCCCATCTCGCGTCACACTCACATGCAACAATACTCTCCACTTCCATATGCTTAACGTTTCCAACCGGTTTATTTACCTTCAATTTAACATAATATGGGGGCTTTAATGCTCGGGATTCTTCATCCTTTCGTTTTCTTTTGAATCGTTGATGAAGCTCATTTGCTTCTCTTAATGCTTGAACAAATGCACCATCAACATTTGATTTATTCACTGAACTTTTAACATTTGAATCGTCATCTTGATATAAAAATACACGGCCTCTATGAACCCAATAATAATTGAGTGTACCCAGAAACATAACGCAAAATTCACCTGGTTTATGAGATACTGCTTCTATATTATTTGGTATTTCATGTGGAAAACATATACGTGAAGGCCACCATCGATAGTTACCAAGTTTAACCCAAACAATCTCACCATAAAGTGGCAAACGACCAGTTTCACAGTCCTCACATATGAATGCACCGTCCGGTGCGTTAATACCTAAACACTCGGGATGAAATGATGTTGGACAGGTATCGCAACAAATTAAACTACCACCACGAGTGCAGAGAAAACACCAAGCGGCATTTAATGGTGGATGTGGTGCTTTAAAATGTTTCGGGCAAATAATTTGACTACCAGTAAGGATTTCTGATCCCGCTGGTAAACATTTAGATGAAGCATGATATGTTGATGGACAACGTACGCAACGAACAATTTTTTCATGTGAGGTACGCATGTGACCAACTTGTGGATTGTCGGATATGCAAGTATGACATGAATGATATGGACACGTCAATCGAACACCTTGTAAAAGTGATTGTGGCCATAATTTTAAGCACAATGCATGATAATGCTTTCCACATGCCATTACTGAACATCGTATTCTTTCGTCGTCACGTTCGTTGCATATAAAGCAAGCAGGCGCTACACCTGATAAACAGTCTATACATTTAAATGTTTCATCAACTTCATCTTTTTTATCATCGTCAATTGTAATTGTTTCAGTTTCAGTTTTATTGGTATCATCATCTGGTATTGCTTCGTCTGCACTACATTCTGATTCTGGTTCACCTGGTTTTACACATTTAAGATGAAAATATGAATAACACGGGCCTTTACATCTTGTTAAATTACCAGTTCGTTCGCATATTTGGCAAACTCGTTCCGATTTTGTACCGCGAAACAAATTTGGTGCACGAGTTTTTTTCACAGTATCTAATGCACTTACAATTTCATTGATTTTGTGCGATTTCGGTTTCCCTCTGGATTTTTTTGTTGAAAATCCTTTGGAAAAAGTTGTTTTACAATATTTTGTCCTGTGTTTCGATTCGTATTTTCGCCTAGGAATATATTTTCGTCGTGCACGTTCACTCATATTCTCCCAACTTTTAACTAAATACGTTCGTATATCCTCGGGTGTTGAATCAGGTGATATATTGGCAACTGCATCTTTAGTTCGTTCATAATAAAGATCAAAACTTGGTGGTTTTTCTGGTTTTTTTTTCCTTTTGATTTTGATTTTATGAATAATTACAGACTCATCACTAGAATCTTTATGACTTGATGGTGGTGTTGGAAGAATATCTCCATCTAGGCAAATAATACTCTTAACGTCATCGTCAATATTTTTTTTAGTATTTTTTTCCCCATCTAATTTCGCTTTTTTCGATACTATTTCATTCAATTTATTTTGTTTACCACGCTTTCTTTTCGGCTGTAATACTTTTAATCTTTCATTCTCAATCATGGGCAATAATTCTTCGGCTTCGTCAACGGCAGTAATCCATTTTTTATTTGTCCATGCTTTCATTGAATATCCAGCAGTTTTTTTAGATTCTTTCTTCTTCACACCCGGTAGCATATTATTCCATTCAGTAGCTTGTTTTTTAAAATCCGCAATCCCAGTAAATTTTATTAATGACATTTCAGATACCCAATTATGTCGTCCATTATCGCCAAAATATTGTACATGAATCATATTTACCGTTCCTTTACCGATTACTACAAAAAAAAAATCATTATATTATTTACATAAAATATTAATATTAATTTTATTCCTCATCATAAATATTTATTGGAATAACCTATGACTCACTTTGCAACTTTGTATGCTGATTGATATTGGGATCTAGCGTTATAATGCATGGCCAATATGGAAATGTGCTCACTTGTGCCCATCCTAATTGTCCAACTTTCCATTGACATTTTTCCAATTCTTCACGATTTTTTTTCTTCACCTCAGTGATTTCCACAGCGGGCGAATTTTCATTCGGAGTATTAACTTCATCAACGACAGTCTTCAGAACGCCATTTTCTACAATGTCGTTTTTACTACCAATGCTCTCCGCTGCAGTGGATAATTTATTCTCCGTTAATTTTGTATGCTTTGGCATTTTCAAATTCTGCAATTGAAACATTAACCAATTAATAAACAAATTTAATATAATACATATATTCAAACAGATTTTGAACATGGATACATAGCAAATCGAACATTTACAATGCACACATTGATTCCATGAGAAAAATATTTTTTTCTACGTATACATGTGACATACACAAAGCATGATAAATTTTAAAATAATTAAGATTGAATATGATGACACACCTTTGATGCACATTTCTCATCTGTATGATTTACGTGCTTTACAGCTCTGCCATAACGACTTCTAAGTGAGATAATTTTTTGTGTATTTAAATTAATATTATTCGCAGTTTTGGCTGATTTTTCATTCGTTTTCTCAACAATGGAACCTTGCTCCACTTGTTCTGAATGATTTTGTTGATTGATCCCATGGCTTTTTTGACTCGTTGAACCCATATCGTGACATCAAAATAACAACATTATGTTAAATAATAAAATTATATTATGTATATAATGAACAGCTTAATGATTTTATACGCTCTCAATATCACAAATTAATGTCGAAACAATCAAGAATGCTGTTATGACTACAACGGAAGCCGTAGGCAGTGTTGTAATTTGTTGGGTTAGGTATAATTTTGTCCCAACTTGAAAAATTTGAATTAACTAAATTTTTAATTCCACAATAAACTAACTATTAATAGATATTTATTAAATATTATCATATATACAAATTATGCAATGAGTATTGGAAATAAAGAACGCGAACGCTAATGGTGATTGCGTTTCCCGCGATTTCGTGTACACTTCACATAACCTAAAGATACATCAACGGTATCTCAAGTTGAGATTCTCAACAATAATCTAGGGATTTTTCGAAAAACTCAATATAAAAACACTATCCGTTGCAAAATATATTTACATCACTGCATATCACAGCACATGAATCTGCCAATCGTAAATCAGTTCAATTTAAATGCACCAATAATAATATATCAAGTATTTATTTATTGTTTCAAGATGGTAGTTGTTGGCTTTGGTAGTCATTTATCACGTAATTGAGCGGAAAAAAAAAATCATAATAAAAAAAAATACCAGATAAGTTTCTCTTTATTAGTTCAAGCATAATATGATTATCAGTATCCAAAAATTTTTATTTTTATTCAAAATTATCTATATAACACGTTTATGTATTAGAAAAGGCTGAAAAATTTATTATTTTATTTGGCTTTGAAGAGTAGAATAATGACCAACTGGTGAATATCCCTATATTACAACCAATCAGAGAACGATATTTCTAGGAGGGAAAAAAAAATCCAATCATAATCGTGTGTTGCTTCATACACAAAATGGATGAACTGAAATCCTCTTGTTGGGTTGACTATATATATAATTAGGTTATAATACATATGTACTTGCAAGCTTTAATAATATAACCTAACTAACCAAGCGTAGCAATAACACGTGCAGCATACATGTAGATATACTTTGTATTTTTTTAAATGTATTTTTCAGAGTAATAAAAATTCATAAAATAAAAAACAATTTATGTGAGGTTGGAACTCACTTGAAAATCCAAGAGTGAACTGTGACATAAAACTTTATAATTGGAATAATAGTAACGTATCTTTAGCTTGTACGTTCAATCTTACTGTAAACACTTTTATGTATCAGCAGAGATATTAAAAAAATTAATTGGGAATAATATTGAAAATATATCAAGTTTTTAATTAATTCCTGTTTAAAAATGTCGCCGCCAATAGCAAAGAAACGAAAAAATGAATATGATCCAGAAGAAGAAGCTAGGTAAAAAAATATATCATATTTAAAAATCAATTTCATTGTTTAAATATTTATTATCACAAATATTTCGGATTGCATCTCTAACCTTATTATCATTAATAATTTTTATAGATTGGAGCGAATCGTATTTGGTGATACGAATGATGTAATTAAAAATTTGGTAAAAACTAAAGATGAAAATGTATCAGCAGTACAAGAAAGCGATGATGACTTAAAAAGTATGAGTGACTTTAACGATGACGACGATAATTCCAAATCAGATAATGATATTATGGACAATGATACAGCTAGTAATGATGAATCAGAAGAAAAGCTGAAACCAGCGTGGATTGATGAAGATGACAAATATTCGTATGTATTTTATTTTATGTATTTATTTTAAATAATCTTATGAAAAGTTTAACAATTAATTTGTAAATTTTTCAGAGTTCATCAAGCATTATCACTCCAAGGTCGTAAACTTTTGCACAAAATACCGGAAAAACCCTACAATGAATTGCTACAAAATAAATTTAATCAGATTGTTGGCACTCCAAAATGGGCACAGCTTGATAAAACTGATCAAGATGACGAAAGCGATTCCGATTCTGAGATATTAAAACATAGCAATCATATAGTGCCGATTAAAACAAAAAAATTAGCAAAAGGTGTTATAGATATTAAAGCACTTACTGAAATTAATAAACAAACTCAAAATGAAGGCAATATGATTACCAGCTTACAATTTCATGAAACATCAACAGTAGCATTTATTGCAGGATTGAAAGGAATATTATCAGTGTTCCAAGTACGTTATCTATATACAAATACTAATTAATTTTATTATTTATTTATTCATTCATCTATGAGCATTTATATTATATTTTTATCTCTTAGATTGATGGCAGAGAAAATAATAAATTACAGAGCATTCAATTCGAAAGATTTCGCATTAATCATGCAAAATTTTTGAAAGATGGAACTGAAATTATTGCAGGATCACGAAATCATCAGTACAGCCAAGTGTACGATTTAATGAGTGGTAAAATATACAAATGCAATTTGCCATATGGTGTAACAAATATGAAAGTATGTATGGACAATTCTAACAAGTGCTAAAAAAAATAATAGATTCATTATTAATTATCCAAATTATCTTAATGTAATTGTTCTTTTTTTTTTATTTTCTCTTAATAGAAATTCGAGATATCACCAGATGGAAAAATAATTGCAGTAGCTGGACGTCAAGGTGAAATTCATTTGTTAACAACAACAACAAAAGAAATGATAACCACATTGAAAATGAACAGTAAATGTACCGCAATGACTTTTACACCTGACAGTAAATCATTAGTAACACACGGTGGTAAGTAGAAATATTATTTTTACTATTTCTTATCAATGTTATTTTTTATTTACTGAATTATTAATATTATATATTTTATTGCAGAAAGTGAAGAAATTTATGTTTGGGATTTAAATAGCCGTTTATGTGTGCATAAAGCGGTTGATGATGGGTGTATATCAAGTACTGGAATAACAATTTCAAGCAGTGGACAATTTTTAGCAACTGGAAGTAAACAAGGGGTTGTAAATATTTATGAAACATCATCTGTATTGCAGTCACGATATCCAAAACCACTCAAAATAGTTTTGAATCTTGTTACGCCAATTACATCATTAAAATTCAATCCAACATCGGAAATACTGGCAATGGCATCTGAATATAAACCAAATGCATTTAAAATGGTGCATCTACCATCATTTACAGTATTCTCAAATTTTCCAACGTCACGTACTATAATGCATAATGCATTATCAATCGATTTTTCACCCGGTAGTGCATATTTAGGTATTTCAAATAATAAAGGTAATGCGTATTTATATAGATTAAAACATTACGGAAATTATTGATTTGTGAAGAAAAAAAAAATGAAACATGTAAATATATTTTCATAAAAGAAATTAAAATATCACATTGTTGATGTACGAGTTATTTTTTTTTCTTTTTTGATACAATACAATATTGCTAATTAGAATATTTGTCACAAATTCATTCATCAATCATGAAATTATTAAAAATTTTTATTTACATTCAATCAAAAACGAATGTTCTTGTTGAAATGTCAACTAAATATAAAAAATTTTTTTAAACAACCTTAATATATCAGATGAATATGTGAATCAATAAAATTAAACTATTGGTCCTCTGCTGTTGATAATGTCCCTGCATCAGCACTACTACTTTCAACAATGAGCATAACGGTGTCAGCCGCACCACGAACACATTCTTCTTGATGACCAGCCCAATCTTTACGCTGGCAAAATGTCGAGCAGTACGGCGTACGTCTACAGAGTGAGCATTCAGCAAATGCTTCACGATTGCAATTAGCACACTGTAAAATATACAATGAATAAAATAATTATCGAAATTGTTCAGCTAAACATTTTATATAATTCATAGAACGTTGATTTCAATGGCAACTGAGAAATAATCAGTATTACCTTTTTATTATTGTGAGAATTACTAGATGGCTGCAAACCAACAGCTTCAATCACATCGCCACGTTCACCTAGTTGTGCCACCAGTGCCTGATCTCTTCGTTGTTGTCGATTGAGCTCTTTAGCCTCTTCAAGCGATCTTCTAAATTCATACGCCAATTTTAGCATTTTATTCGACATTTCATCCAATTTTTTGAACACATCATCATTTTGTCCATTTTCAGAATGAACACTCTGAATAATTGTCTCTTGATCAGATGCTTGATGTACAACAATTCCTTCAGCTGATACATATTGTGGCCAAACTTCTTTTTCCACAACTCCAGCTTCATTATCACTTTCTTCATTATTGCTACAATCACGTGAATTGTCACTTTTAAGTTTTCGCGGTGGTGTTTCACAATCAGAGGTCTCCCTATTTCTTCTACGTCGTTTGTAGGGTGTAAAAAGGCGTACCGGTCCACTCTGCAAAAACAAAATTATCAATTGAAATATACATTATTTGTTTAAATTAATACATCATCAATGTAAGATATGAAGAAAAAAAAAATATTACGAACAGCATTATCATCGTCACAGCAAGCTGCGCAGGTACATGATGTGGCATGTGGCTTTAAAATATTTTCCTCGATCAATGTTTGAAGACTTCTACCGCCAAATCTGATACTTCTCTTCCAATCTTTACTCGAAGCTCTACCACACAATGCCTCGAATTCACTTGGTGTAAACCATTCTTCACCCAGTTTTATACATTTACCACGTCCACCAGATCCAAATCTACTTTTATACAATTCAGCATTTGTATTTTTACATCTCACTGGCAATACAGCCATGTTCGCTGACTCGGCCCAACTACATATTGTTTGTGGATGAGCTGTAGTAACGTGAATTTGTTCACCTTCTGTTTCTTCTGAGCTATTTTGTATAACAATATGAGTTGCTTTGAGTTCACCGCTCCATCGTAATGGATCCGAATCTTTATCATGTCTCGACTCACAGAGGAATCCATTGTCAACGCATAGCATTTGCTTGAACTGACCGGATCCAGGTAATTGCTTCAAAATAATTAGATCAAATTAGTTAAATTATTAATTAATTTATATATATAGAAATATATATAAATATGAATGACGAAATAGTGAGAATGTTGACACCTGCAATTGTTCAGAGGTGATGACGTTGAAAGTGGTGCCATTGGATGAATTAGCAACTCCAATAATGGAACCAACTGGTAGTGATACTGGTACCCCAACACCCTGAACATTAGATACACCTTGACCAGTTGTGACATTGGTGGCAACAGCCACGGGGTGAGCTTCGTGTTCGGTCGTCAAACTAGACGCCTCCTCGGTTTCGCTCGTTAAAGATTCGGACATGTCCGGTAACACGGCGACACTTTCCGATGTTTGATTCTCTTCCATTTCGGCTGTTGTCGTTACCTCGTTCTCTGGCAATGGCGTCAGTCCACTATTGAATGTAAACTATTGTGTACACATGAATAGTATACACCTGGTTGCACATGAAATGGACGCCGTAAAATTAATTGCCCATGGAAAGAGATACTATGAATAATCACGCCTAAACTCATATAAGATGACGGCATTCGTCCAAGTAATAACTCGACTAAACAGATGCTAGAGAGACTCCAATGGTATTTTTTTTTCCCTTACTCGAGTTCCCAGATTCTGCTGCTTGGTGAAAGCGCCACGCGTCCATTATACTTTACAAAATTTTAGCGCGCATTTATTCAAATAATTTATTTACATTATTTTATTTATGGATTTTTTTCAAATTATGCCATTTTTTGTTTTATTAAAAAGTAGTTTGACAATAGAGATTGTTTTTTAATTCAGTTTTTGGGCATATTGTGAGAAAAATTATTTGCCGGGAAAAGATATTGTTAATACATGAAGGAATAAAAAATTTTTATGAGAAAATGGCGTAACATGTACATGAAGCTCCGTGACTCTAGAATACTCCACCGTGGTACTAGATCATTTTTTAATATATTCTTTTTTCTTCCTTTTCTAACGATCTCGCACACACATTCGAGCATCCTTGGCATTTGAAAGAAAAATTATTTGTCGAAGAAAATTTTTATTATGAGAAAAAAAAATACATAATATGAAAAGAAAATGGCGGCTGAGAATATATACATATAATTCAATAAACTAGACAATATTCAATATTAATTCCAAATTTTTGAGAATATAATATCATAAAATTAATATCTCTCTATTTAACTATATTTTTCATATTAATCTCTTGCAATTCACTCAATTATAAATAAACTATTTTACAAAAATTAAGCTAGAACAAAAAAAAATTGATGAGAAAATGGCGGCATTAGTGAATACACATATCTCCGTGATTTGAGACAATTTCGCTGAAACCAATCACATGTTATATAAAAAAAAATTGATCAATTTTTTTTTTTCATCTTTTTATAATGCAAATATAATTACATATAATTTATCATATCATATCATTTCAATTTAATTTACTTATAAACAAATTAATGGAATAACATTGTAAAATGGTGGCGTGAAGACAAAGAAAATAATATATATTCAATTTCTCTTTCCTGTATGACTCCGTGACTCAAGTACACAACTCGGCCGGTACATTAGATTTTATTCTTTCCCGCTTGGCGGCCCCCAGCGTATTGATCAGCCTCATTAATGACCGTCGCGTAACGTGATTATGCGTGTGTGAATTTAACGATTTATGTTACCAAATTAATATAATTGTGAATGTTTTGTGAATATTATTATATTTATAAATACATAAACAAAATTAATGTTTCAATTACGACGCAATAAATGCGTTCATTTGATTATGACGTCACTCATGCATTACACAAGCGTCATCGGTTAGTCTACTGCTGCTTGCCTGGTAAATTTAGCCCACACCAAGCCAAAGCATTTCTAAGAGTGTGTTAAAGTTAAACCAGTGAAAATTGTTTAGTAAGTTCAATTATAAATACAATAATACCGCGAATAAATGTTATCGAACAGTTTAATAGTGAATAACATTCGCGAAATAATTCTACAGTGAAAAAAAAAA
>JAQQBR010000004.1:3307709-3323011 GCA_030347285.1 Microctonus hyperodae
CAGTTTCTCGTTGTCTTATATGAACAAAAGTTGACTGATAAAGTAAATACGAACTATGTGAAGTACCGCATGAATAAATAAATAAATATTCATCGATGATGCTGTGAAGCTTTTTGAATTATCATCAATTTTAAAAAGGTAATTTAAAAACTTAATCTTATAGCACGATATAATTATTATAAATAATTTAGTAATTTAAGTATAATTGGTATAACAATAAATTGCTGCGATTTTGGTATGTGAGAAATAATAGAGTGATGTTGTATTGTACTTGGTTCTAACAATTCCATTTATTTATGGTATATTTCTATTCTATATATATCTTATCTATATATACGTACGCCGTGAGTGCATATGTGTATTTTATTTTCGTGATGTAGTTGGCGCCAGAGGAAGCATTACACGATTAAAACTGGCTTAGAGATTTTTTCCGAAATTTCCCCCGTTGATGAAAACGAGTATATAGAAAATAATAAAGTACTATGACTCCTTTTTCTACAGCTGATTGAGAAACAAGAAAATAATCAACTATACTATCCACTATGTCAATGCAACAATTTTGCCTACGATGGAATAATCATCAACCGAACTTCATCTCAGTATTTTCATCATTATTGACAAATGAAACTTTAGTCGATGTGACACTTGGTGCTGAAGGCAGGCATCTTCAAGCTCACAAAGTTGTGTTATCCGCCTGTAGTACATACTTTCAATCTCTATTTACTGTGAATCCATGCCAGCATCCAATTGTTATCCTCAAAGATGTCAAGTTTTCTGAACTTAAAATAATGGTGGACTTTATGTACTATGGTGAAGTCAATGTATCTCAAGAACAATTGCCCTCAATTATAAAGGTAATGCTGTAACAGCATTGCTATTATATCTAATACACGTTTTTTTTTCCTATTTTATTTCACATCACCCAGGTTTATTACTCCGTTATTATTACAGACTGCCGAAAGTTTGAAAATCAAGGGACTTGCTGAAATGCACACAGCCTCAATCACCAAATGGCCAAGTGGAACAAGTGAACATATTATTGGAGATTGTGGTGAATCGTGTTCTCCTGGTCCATCACCAGTATCGCCTTCATTTCGAAGAAAACGCTCAAGAAAATCATCAACGGGTTCAGCATCAGGCGAAAAATCGGACGAAGTCAATGAGGTATCTCTCGTCGCTACCGATACAATCAAGCCCGAGCCAGTTATTACTATACACTCAAATCTTGAAACCATTAAGCGCCCAGTTAATGCCAGTACGGAATCACAAGGAAGTATTGACGAAGATCAGAAATCAATTGTAAGTTTCATTTATTATTATATAAATTATTTTTTCTTTTCATTTGTTATTTTTTTTATTTATCTTCACTTCACTACACTTGTTCATTTTCTTTGCGTCTTTTAACGTTGTCTTTTATTTTTTTTTGTGTTATGTTTTCATTTTTTTTTTCTTCGAGTGAATAATCTTTGAAATTTAAAAAAAAAAGTAAACTATTGTCAATATGAGATTAGCCACTATCAATTCGTCAGCCATTTCATATATATTGATGATAAGCAACTCTAAACTCGGTGTGGATTTATGATAATTTCACACTTTCAGATAAGTAACATGGAGAGCGGTTCAACAGCAACACCATCCCAAAGTGACGGTGGTGGCTCTATGCAGAATACAAATCAACAATCAACTGGAACAAACAACGGACAAAGCTCGCATTCTTCTCAATCGACATCCCATCAGGGTAAGATCACATATGTTCTCTTTCATTCCATTAAATTTATTTTTAATCACCCATCGGACAAACAATCTATTCACATTCATTATGAAACATCAACGATGGAATGAAAAGAAAAAAAAAGTTTTATCAATCTCGATAAATTTTTACACATAACTGATCATTCGGAATATTTTTTATTTTTTCTTCACAATTTTTTTTTTTAATTATACATGAGTAAATTTAATTAGAGTGACTATTTATTTTGAAACTTTGATTAACTTATCAACTGATATAGAAAAATAATTCATGAAACATGTGTATTTGTTGACAATTAATTACGCATATATATTTGTATCCATTACAATATCGCGACGCATAAAAATTTTTTTTTCATTTAATTCAATTATTTGAATAAAATATCACAAATAAAAAAATATTGGATACAAAAATATCACGAAAAATATAATAACAATAATAATATCTCAACAAAATAATTATGACACTGTGATAATTGATAAAATTCAATAGATATAAGATAAATATTTACTTTATTCCCTAACTTTACTTATGAGTGATATTTTTGTACTATTTAAAATTAATATTTTTTCGTGATTTTTAACCAAATATTACTTTTTTATGATAATTAGGCATACGATACGCGTCATTACAAGTGTATATATACACTTTACCGTGATATTTTAATGCATGTTTTTTTTTTATAAATGAGTGTAATGCTCAATTGTGTGATATATGCTGGCACAGATGCGTTCAAGTATGTTGCACAATGGAATCAACAGACGTTTGACATGAAAATAGAGCGGAAATGAAAATGAATATAAATTTCAAATAAATAAAAAAAATTTTGAAAATTAATTGATTCAGAAATTTATAACTTGATTAATAAAATAAAAGAAAAAAAAGGGCACACAGATACATAGCACATCAATATGTATTTATTGCAATTAAAAAAGCAAAACTAATTGTGTGTTTGGCTTTTTATGAGATGTCTATGTGTGCTTTTCTTTAACAATTTATTATAAATAAGAATAATACAATTATCAAATTATTTTGATTCTCATACATATGATGCTGTGCTTGAGTATGTATCTGTGCCATGCCACATTTGTTTAAATCATTTTACTATTTACTATTATTTTTTCCTTTTTTTTTTTCATCGTATTTACATATGTAAAAATGTATATATAAATACATAAGTATATTTATGGATACATGCCTTTGTCGAAGCAATTTATTGATCGAGCAAACAGACCTTTTATAATCGATCGTATACAGGAAAAATGTGAACACTTTCAATGTCTAATAATTATGTAATCTGTTTACGAACACTAAATTTTTAATAATTATTACAAATAAGAATATTTAGAAAAAATACTGATAGATAAATTTTTCAATTCGTATTATTATTCTTCTTATAAATTTAATAATTCTTATTAGCTATCTTTTTTTTTTTTCTTCTAAAATATGTAAAAATGTTGCTATGACCAAAAGAAAAAAAGAGAAAGAAAAAACAAAATGAATTGGTCTGTTCCACAGGATTGCAATGGACAATCATGGAGCATACGTATCCACGTTTCGCTCTATCCTCGTGTCAAACGAATCTGTCGGTCCAAACATCATCAGCATTCACGACACCCGAAATAACGGCGACATCTAGTATCAGCGATCAGTACACTGGTACCGGCAACACGGGTTCTAGTTGTGCAATGTCCAGCTATTCAAATTCAGGGCATGGATCACTACAGCATGCATTGTCGGGTGGCCATTCACCAACAACACAATGCTCAAATAGCTGTTCAAGTCCATGTGCCAGTCCACAAGCTACGGTTAAAAGAAAACGTTCAACAAATCCACAAGCAGATGAAAATTTTATTCGTGCACTTGACGCAGTACGCTACGGTGGCATTGGATTTTGTAAAGCTGCAAGAATGTATGGAGTTAATAATCGTACACTCTGGTTAGAGTATAAAAAACGCGGTTATCCAAATAATCGACCGAGTGTTAAATCGCGTGCTAAACATGAATCAGCAACCACACCGCCGCCTCAATCATCATCGCAATCTGTTGATTCACAAAGTCCAACATCCATGGGTCCACCACCATCAACTCCTCATACAGTACATAATCCACATAGTATGCTAACATCGCATACTCCTCATCCAATGTTGAGCAGCTATGTAGATGGCAGACACATAGATTATCCAATATCAAACGCAAATATGCCAATTAATTTACACGGCGTCAATTATAATTCCATGTGAAGCCATTATTCACGTCACATGTACAAATAGAGTTTTTTTTCTTTTTTTTTTATTTTTTTTCTCATTCTTTTTCCCTTTTCTAATCGGCTAATTAATTAACTGTCTGTGTGATGTTTAGTTTAATGAAAGAAACAATAAGAAAAAACACTCTTTTAATTCTAATTTTGTAGGAATTATATAGTTGAACAAAAAATAAATAATAATATAGTTAATAAGTACATAATCGGATTAAATAAAATGTATAAAAGTAGTAACAATCATTCCAATATTTTGTAAATGTCGATTTTTCATCGTCAATGATAAAGCAGATTGATACCTTTTATTCTGGGGTTTTTGATTTTTTTTTTTCAAAATTTTTTTTTCAATTTCTTTTTTAATCACATTTTACATTATCCATAATTGGGGTCATAACATTTGGAGAAGAAAAAAAACATGTCCTTCATTTAGTAAAATCTATCTATATATATGTATGTATATATATAGATATATATATGTGAAATGATTTTTAATAGTAATAATATTATTGTCTACGAATAATTAACCATATTTCATGGTATGAGTATTTGCATTCTATTATTAAGGCATTCAGAAATGCGTACAAACATATATCCTTCATACTCTACTATGTAATTATGTATATGAAAACAAAAAAATATCGCTAGTTACTTTTTGATTTCTTCTTTAATATGTCCGAGTGCCTCTAACGAACAAATTAATCGCTGACATAATTATATTCGATTATAAGATAAATTCGATGAAAGCAAAAAAAATTTGGAGGTTATAACTCGGAAATAATTAAGATCGACGTTATTTTTTTTGCAGGTGTCATTACTAAATTCAATTAGCTATTACAATTACGTATACATACGTATAAAAATAATTATACGAATTAAAGAGAACAAAAATAAGCCAATTGTTTTTGAGTAATGATGACAATAATAATAAATCGTCGTTAGTTACATTTCTTTTTTCTTATTTGTTTAAACATCATTATTTATTAATTGTAACGCAGTTCATATTTAATAAAATCATAAGATCGTCTATGCATTTGTATGTATTATGTAGTTTAATAAGTATCTTTTTTTTTTCTATTTTTTATGTATGTATTATATAAAAAACATTTCGATTTTTTGAATATTTATTTAAGAGACATAGAAATATCATCAACAGGTAAGTATAATCATTGAAAAACAGAAGAGAACACGAACGCAAAAGTAATCCCCTTACTTTTTCAGCAAGTTATCACGAAAATGATTAATAAATTTCAATCCAGTAATAATTAATCGTGTTGTATTAGCATAAATGAATTGTTTTCAGCTGCATATCATGGTAAACAAGTGGAGGCAAAACGTGGTCGATTATTGTTGATGCGTCAGCCACGTGTAAAGAAAGAAACTGAACCTGGCCATCCATCGCCAGATAGTGAGCCAGGATCACCGCGTATTGTATCGTCATCCTCCCTACAACCCGCTACGCCTACATTAAATCTTCCCTCCACGTCACAGCATTGGCAAGAAAATGATCCGGCGTCTACTTCGAAACAAACTTTATTAACAGTAACAACATGCACGAATTTATTGACTGTCCCACAACCAACTTATTTGGTTAAACAGCATTCACATCCTTTACTACCAAGTCAACAGCAGGGTTCATCAAGTGGTTATTGGATGCAACGACAACATTCGAATCCAGAATATCCTGGAAGATCAACAAGTCCTGTAGATGCGATTCCACTTATTAAAATTGAAGAGGGTCAAACAGAATCTGGCAGATTAATTAAAGACAGTGGAGGTAATTCTTCAGTTAGCGGTTTAAGAATTATTCCAGCGGAATTATTGAGGAGTTCATCAACACCACAGGTAAATTTTATTTTCGTTTATTTAATTATCGCAGAGAGATGTAGAGAAATTAAATAGTTTTGGATAATTTGTTTGAAATTTCATTTATATTTTTTTTAATTTATTATGATAGCTCGGATCTTCGGTAACTGAAAGTCGAAATTTTCGAGAGGGTGGTAGCGATCAACGACTGGGCCATTGTCCAGTACAACGACCAGGTCCAGCATTAGGATGCAATCATTGTTGGAATACAGTTGACACTCATGGTCGTACATTGAGGCGAAAAACTAAATATCATTGTCCTGAATGCCAGATTAATTTATGTATTGTACCATGTTTTCAAGAATTTCACGAACGCCAACGTGAAAGTTCCATTACTGTTAAAACATTACCAAAAACTAGCTCAATTTGAACGATGATTAATTTTTTTTTTAACAAATCATGCATTATTTTTGAAATTGTATATCGCGTATTAATAATATTCATCATGGAAAGCTCCGTGAAAAATTGATTGATTTTTATTATATATACTTTTTATTATATATACTTTTTACTTTGACATTTTTAGTATATGGTATTTTAGACAATTATTTTTATCGATTATTATATAATAGATTAATTGGCGTGAATTGATTTGTGGTAATATTGGTTCATTTTGTTTCTACATTAAATAAATCAGTACAACATAAATGGAAAGAACTAGCAAGTAATTGGGGTATCATTAAATATATTTAATAATTGAAAGAAAAAGTAGACGAGAGCCGTCCGTTTTTTTTTCCACAAATATCTCAATTTGCTCATATCAATTATTTTCTTCAACTATTGTTATAAAGATATCGAATTGTGAAATTAAATTACTAGTTAAGGAATATCACTGTGGTGATTTAATAAGAACATAAAAAAAATTGTTCTAAATTGTTTATTAATTATATAAATAAATGATGTCTTTTACAGCAGATGTATCAATGAATAAATGGAAAATTAATTTGGCAAACTAAACAGGAACACATATTTCATATATATATTTTCATTCTTTGCAACAAGATATAAACATTCCTTTCAACATTACACTTATGAAATTTGTACGAGTTTCATTGGCCTTTTTCTATTTTTTTTTTTTTATCATAACTACAATATCAATATACTTTAATGTTACTGTAGACTTAGTTCAATAAAAATATACATATATTTGATTTTTTATTCTTTTTTTTTCGACTTCAATGATCTAAGATACGAAGGTTGCCTGACACGATTTTATTTTCTAAAAGTGTTCCTGATGGTAAGTCGATACGGTCGCCGTGATTTGCAATTACAATCACTGTTCCCCTGAGCGAAACGTCGCGACCAAATGTCACGTCACCGGATACAGTCAAATGATCAAGCTCCAAGAGATCAGGAATATTGGCAAATCTTCGTAAAAATTCCTCAACCTTAAAATATTATCATATAATTAATTATACTAATTTAATTCCACTGTAAATAATTTTTAATTTACCTTAGAAAAATGATTATCGCCTAATTTTATAAGTGGAGTTACAGGAAACATTCTTTTTGGACTCATTATTAATGAACCATTTTTAAGATCGTACAAATTGCTTTTAACAAGTAATAGATCAGATGTTTTTTTCACGGGTAAAAATCGACTACGTGGCACATGAATACCTATCGAGAATAAATAAATTATAGTATAAATATATTCGTTTGAATAAATATGAATTAATAAATAAATACATACCTATACTTCTTTCGAATGATTTCATAGCAGCGCCAACGGCAGTTTCCAATTGTATAATGTTTATTCCACTCGGTAAAACTTTAGGATTTACAATAATTTCCATATCCAATGTTTCCTCAGTTAAAATACGTTGAATAGCTGTTTGAGGAAAAAAAAATAAAATAGATAATTTTATGCACTAACATCCATTTAAAATTATGAGGCTATCATTTTTACTGACCACTCAATCTTGCCCATAAATTATTCGTGTTGAAAAATTTAAATGTCTTCACAGATTTGAAATCGTCAACATGCTCCTTAGGCACTTGTGCTATTTCTAACAAACGTAATTTGCCCTCGTATTGAATTAAAGTACCACCCTAAATATATTTCATGTAATGAACGAATCAGTTAATTAATTTTATTTTTTTTTTGTTTTGTTAGATAAAGGTTTACGAGACTATGTATGTATACGTACTTTGACATCAGCTTTAGTTTTATCCGTAACTTCCATGATAAATTCATGTGATATACCGCCCGTTGTGTCAAATAGTAATTTTAAAATTTTATTATCTACTGTTGCTCCTAAATTATCAATGTTGGAGATAAAGCAATAATCACGTCCCTTAAAAAAAACAAGAAAAGGGTCACATAAAAAAACTAACAAACATAACAAATTTAATCTAATAAAATTTCATTGAATTTTTTTTATAAATACCTCCTTAAGAAATTCTTCTAACAATCCGGAATTTTGAAAACTACGATAAAAGTCACCGTGTCCAGGTGGATACCATCTACAATCAAAACAAAAGATATATCCACAATCATATAATTAATAATAATACTAAATAATTAAATGTGAACTATCTTACGCCTCGATATCTTTATCAACATCGCAATTTTTTGGCATAGGTAAAAGTGACTCGCGGTTTATTCGCGGAAAACAACTTTGATTAAATGTTTTCACAACAACATTTATTCCTTTATATTTCCTTATAATTCGTTGAGTTTCATCTTCCGTATTGAATGAATTCATCAATACCAATGGCACACTAACATTATATGCTTTATTTAAATGCTGAAATGAATAAATAAATTATTTTTCTGACTATGATAAACTCGTGAATGTTTAATAAAAAATATAAATTTATTTACTTCAATCTGTTGAACGGTGAGATCTAAAAATGTGAAATCATTACGAACAGTAATCGATGATTTTGGACCGTGACATCCCATACTTGTTCCTAAACCTCCATTCAGCTTTACCACTATCAATTTATTCAACATACAACGTATGTCCTCATAAGTTGGCTCCTGCAGGGAATCATAGTCCCGAATCTAGAAAATAATATACTATAAAATTTAATACATTAAACGTTAATAGTTGCATTCACATTATTAATTTTTAATGCCATTAAAAACAGAAGAAAAACACGTACACTTTAATATGAAAACTGAATAGATGATGCAATCTATTTACTTACTGAGTCTTGTGGTAACTTTTCAATTTGTTCCCATACAACAGACGGTCCTTGATCTTGAAGAAATCTTTGAAATAACTTTGTGAATCCATTGAACTCATGATTAATTCGTTCACGTAAATTTGGCGGTGCTGTTGCTTCAAGTCTATTTAATTCAGATTGCATTTCGATTTCAGCATCACGTTTCGTTCTCTCACGAAATGCTTGAGTGTCGGATGGCTGGCGTGCGTGACACCGTGACTATAATAACATAATAGATATGTAAAATTTTACTTAACATTAAATTCATATATAATAAATATTCACATATTCAACATTAACGATGACGTGTTCACGACAACTGTCACGTTTTCAAAGACTTTACGAGAATGAGCTGAATAGATAGGCTCATTTATATATGAGAACTATCATCACTCATTAATACTGTGATACAACAAGTCAAGGCCATTGGAATATTACAGCTAGAATTGCGCATCATTTATATTTTATGACACAAGAATTGCAAGATATGTAAAGAAATTATTTTTACAGTCTTTGATCTTGTTTGAAAATAATTGTACGTCACTTATAACGTGATAATCATCAGATATCATACGGCTCAATTATATTCATTTTATTTACGTTATTACAGCAATTAGTCATATCAAATAATATAAAAGTAGATAATCTAATAATTATCAAACTCACCCCAAGCAAATACTCCATTTATAAAAATGCAAATGGTTAAATTTAAGAATATTCAAAAATCAAATAAAAATTATGAGCAATATGCTAGAATACAACTAAACTGTCGGACGTTTTGAAATGTTATGAGACAGTACAGATGTTTTTTGAGATCGAATACCTCAGTTAAAACATAAATATAGTTGGTAACTGCAGCTGTTATCGCTACAACGCTATCAGTGTGAGCAAAGGCCAATCGCCTCAAAATATTATTGGATAGTCGTTTGTGTTTTTGATGACACAAATAGATTTCATTCGAGGAAGAAATATTAGGGGAACATTTTAGGAAATAAATTGTAACAAATGCAGCTGGTCACACGACAATTTTTCATGATAAAATGGGTAATTAATTTATAGATAAGCGCATATGGGTCCAGTCAAAAGAGCATAAAAAATGTGTGTTCACACGATTATGTCAAACGTACGTGAGCATGTCATCGCAATCAAAACAGAAAAATATTAAATACAAATTAAATGAACAAACAATGTTAGTAATAAAATTATGCAATCGAAATGAGGCAGCAAAATTGTTAATTAATACATATATATATAAGTTTATAATGATTAGGACATATCTTAATTACATCTAATACACCTAATCATTTGAGAATGTCAAGGCTAAAATGATATAATGATAAATAATAATTCAGTGAGACAGAGATGAATGATTCCATTTGTTTTATAAAATCAATTTATTGTCAGATTATATTATGACCTTTCCTGATCAAGTCAACTCTGAATCTTCAACGTAAAATCATATTTATTTGTATTTATTTTATCGTGATAACGATAATAAAAATATATAAATATAAGAGGTTAACTTTCATGCACAGTCATAATTTAAGTTTCTTACTGTGGAATTTTTTTGTGTGCGATATCCATGAGAAATATTTAAGAAACAAAATGATATTAAATGTGAAATTAATTTGATTAATTTATAATTGAATATTTATAAGATAATATTACCTTTCTATCGTCAATAGACAACATTATTTATTGATAATTGTGTTTGTTTGATTACAAGTTTGAGCACACTTTTAGTTGGAGTGAAATAATTTTGTCCTCTAAAATATTCTGAAGGTCAAGTAGCCGATGATCAAAGTGCTCTTTGGTGAAACAATAAAAAATACGTTGTATTTTCATGTGCTTATATTACATGAATGTATTTATTAATAGAAATAAAAAAATTATAGACGCCAATGCATAGTAATTAATCGATTCGATATTTTAACAATCAATTATTTTTTCCACTTGTGCATCAGCTGTTTTTACAGGACAACTCTGATTGAAATGAGCGCATGCGTCATTTAATTCACAGCATCAGCTACAATATGTTTGTGTAGTATTATTCTATATACATTATTTACATGAATAAAATGAATAAATATAATTGATGAATATAATTAAAATCAGTAGTGAATTAAATTTAAGCTGTTTAATTTGTTTAATTATTTTTACTTCAGACACATATTGAGATGTATCGATGAATATTATATTACATTGCAATCAATAGAACTATAAAGATGAATATTTTTATGAATTATATATGTATAATTTAATTAATTTTATTTTCAGGATGAAAGATACTTTCGTCCATATATTTGAGCTTTTTTCTCAAATCCTACAGAGACAATTGGAGTATTTATCGTATAGAATGGATTCATTGAATACTGAAATTAAAATGAAAGAATTTTGTATGACGTTTTTATGAATAATCAATAAGATTTGAGAATGATTATATACCTTAATGTAGGTTTCATACATTTCGTTGAAAAAATTTTTAATACCATCTTCATTTTTAGTGTCGTGTACCATGAGGAATCTTATTTGTGTTGCTGTTATAAAAGCACTGACAAACCATTGATTGAATTTATCAATAACTTTCAAATGCATATTTGCAGTTCTCCATTTATGTTCATCAACTAAGTCAAGTGCAGCATGTGCAATGAATTGATTCAAATGTGTATGATCTTCTTTCTATAAAGGAAGAAAAATATTATTCATAATTTATTGAATTATTATTCCAATGAATATGTAAATATTTTATTTAAATGATTACCTTTGAATCTTTATTTGAACCAGTAAATTCAATCTCGAAAAGTGGATTATCTGCATTACCTACAATAACAAAATAATAATTTGCTGACATGACGATTGACGTATGAGCGATGATGAATAATTTTATAAAATAAATTATAAATTAATCATTTCTATGGTTATCATGAATTTTTATTTTCATTGATAGAGAAATATATTTTTTGATATTTGATTATACACAAAATTACAATAAAAACTACAAATTATTGTAAACAAAAATTAATGAACATTTGATGATAATAATCCACCATGTTTTTTTATGGTGCTGCCCCCTCGGTAGAATATTTGAAACTATATATCGAACATTGTACGCTATATTCATGTCTAACTTTTTAGCGGTTATTTTTGAATTATCCTACTAATTATAGTTTAATAATATTAATATTATTAAATTTAAATATGATAATTAGATAAAAATACTATTTTAATCTATTATTCTATCCACCACATTGTAATTCTATGAAATATTATCAGCATACCTTGTTAAATAATATTTATTGAATTTGATCACATGGAGATACATGAAGTTAACTGATAAAAGTTAAATATGAAGTTTTCTACTTTCTCACACACACGTGTATATACACTGTACACTATATCGAAAATGTATATTTTGTGTCTGATATTCTTTTTACCGAAGTAAACAGATAGAGTAAACGATTGTTGATTTGATGAACAATAAAAAGCATTTTTCATTTCTTTTTTTTTTGAATTAACATTAACAAATGCCTTTCAAGTGTAAATTTCAAGAAGGTTAGAAAATAATATTATCAAACGTTATCTTATTATTATGTAGTTATAATTAACATATTTTAATATATATATATAATTATTATTTAACACATTAACAGGTGAAAAAGTACTTTGCTTTCATGGGCCTCTCATTTACGAGGCAAAATGTTTGAAAGCATCGGTTACAAAAGAAAAACAAATAAAATATCTCATACACTATGCCGGTTGGAATAAAAAGTAAGTATAAAGTGTTATTAATGACAAAGTATATTATAAAACAAATAATACATAACCTCCATGTAATTTAATAAATTGATATTTCATTATTATTATCACTTTTTTCTCACTATTCAGTTGGGACGAATGGGTACCGGAAAGTCGTGTATTAAAATACAACGATACAAATGTACAAAAGCAAAAGGAAGTTCAGCGGGCACACGCTGCTCAACAATCATCGCAAAAAGGGAAAAAAGGAACATCGGTATTGAAAGCACAGGGACGTAAAAGTGAGACTGGAAAAGAAAAAGAATCTGAAAGCCGAGCGAGTACACCAGTTCCTAATAATGATAAAGTTGCTGGTCGTACAAATAAAGCGAGTAGTGGTTCAGTTACACCATCCTCTCACGACTCATCATCCGATGCGCCACGAAAAAAACGCAGGTAATAAATAAATATATGCATCATTTTTACTCTTTGTATGACCATCAAGAATATTTCTATGTTATAATTTGATTTATCATTATATTACACAGCCGTATGGATCCTTCAGTTGAATCTGAGGAGCAATTTTTAACAAAAGTCGAAGTAAAAGTCAAAATACCCGATGAATTAAAACCGTGGCTAGTAGATGACTGGGACGCAATTAGTCGACAACGAAAATTAGTCATATTACCGGCTAGAAACACAATCGATCAAATATTAGATGATTATGTGAGATTCAAGACATCAAGTAAAACAAATACACCCAACAAGTAATGATTTGTTATATTAAATTATAAATTATAAAGTTTAAACAGTTGTGAAGAAATTGTGAATTTATTATTTTCATATAATTTTATTTTATCATACAGAGAAAGCGCAGTTCTAGAAGTAACAAAAGGTCTACGTGAATATTTCAATGTTATGTTAGGAACACAATTATTATACAGATGGGAACGGCCACAATACAGTGAAATTATGGCAGAAAAACCTAATTCATCACCATGTGAAATATATGGCGCCATTCATTTGTTACGATTGTTCGGTAAGTATTTTCATTTATTTAATAAATTAACATTATGATTTTCCTTTATGTAAAATAATTATTATTCAATTTTTATAGAAATATTTTCTAATTATTTTTAATTTTTATGGTTAATACAGTAAAGTTGGGTAGTATGTTGTCGTATACACCGTTGGATGAGAGAAGTATTCAGCTTTTACTAGCACACATACATGATTTTTTGCGATATCTTCATAAAAACAGCAGCGATTTATTTAGTCTTCAAGACTATGGTGCAGCCCCACCGGAATATCATCGAAAATGTGGATAAATCCAAGGTGAACTATACTTCATACATATGTTTTATATTAACTCGATATCAAATATTATATTTTTTCCCTCCTGCAATCGATTGATAAAATTCATTTAATTCATTACATAAATGATAAGTTGCGATCTTTATCGTGTTTGTGATTATCACAATAATTCAATACTATTTGATAATCGTGAAGGTATTAGTGAATATGTAGATATTGACAATATCACAATTGTATTGGTTAATATTTGTTTTTATTTATCGTGACGCGAATTAAACTGTTCGCGATTAGATATAAGCGTAATTGAAAATCATATAAATTAGTTGTAAGGTAAAGAGAAGAAAAAAAAATGAATACTGTAATTAACGTTTAGATGATTTTAATTTAAATTTGAAATAATTCCGTGTAATCATATGTCTAAAGATCCAAGTACTTTAAAGCACAAACATAATATTAATAATAATAATGATAATAATAAAATCATAATGGGTTTCAATTTAATAATTGTTTTTGAAAATAAATTCAATTGATTTTATAGATCGTTAAAATATTTATTAAATTTATACATATACATTTAGTTTGACAAAATACATTCTGTCTTTGATACTTTCATAAAATTTTTCATTAAATCAAAAATAATAACACTATTTTATTTGTGACTTTCTCATTCATAAATATTTAATTTTCATTATTTTTCATTTTGTTTTTAGACATAATTCGATTGATTTCCAGTGCCCAATTACAATTATGCATAAACCAAGAATTGATATTTATAAATTTCTATCTTTGCAATTTTCTTTGTTACCAACATTATTTCCATTTTGTTTATTAATTCACTGTTATATTTATTTGTGCGAGGCAACGACGGTAAATATAATTAATCACTTGAAATCTCTACAAATTAATAATAATCAAACAAATTAATCAACTCACATTCATTTATAATTCAAAAAATAAATGAAACATAAAAGTTTCAATCAATATTCATCAGCATAAATAACAAATATTTTCATTTATGTTTTTATATAGATATTTCTTTTGAACAGATTACATATATATTATAATTTATATGATTACAGTATACACCAAATGAACTGAATTTATCTTCATCAACCTGTTTTACATTTAAACTTAATTTAATTCCACACAACATTCCCAATTTTCCTTCGTTTACTTTATAAATGCCAAAAAGAACTCTTTTTTTTT
>JAQQBR010000004.1:3323243-3337645 GCA_030347285.1 Microctonus hyperodae
GCCGTTTGCCCAATTTTTCAATAGCACGTTCAATTTCAACAATACCATTATTTGCGCGCATTGATTTTGTTGAGAAATTTGTGTGTGCACCAGCGCCATTCCATGATCCCTCAACAGGTTTAGGATCAAGTGTCACGATAACACCAAATTCTTCAGCAATACGATGTAATAAAAATCGTGCTATCCATAGATCATCTCCTGCATTGATACCAACACACGGTCCTACTTGGAATTCCCATTGCGATGGCATTACTTCAGCATTAGTACCAGCGATTTTGACACCTGCATAAAGACACGCACGATAATGTGCCTCAACGATTTCACGACCCATAACTTTATCAGCACCAACCCCACAATAATATGGACCCTGTGGACCGGGGAAACCATTTTTTGGCCAGCCCAATGGTTTTTTATCAAAATCCAATAATGTATATTCTTGTTCAATTCCAAACCATGGCTCTTGATCTTTCACAGCCTCCATTGCTTCGTTAGTTTTGTTACGTTGATTTGATGCAGTTGGTGTTCTATCGCTATTATATGTTTCACAAAGAACAAGTTTGTTATTACCCCGACGAATTGGATCGCGATAGATAGCAACTGGGTGGAGATAAATATCGCTATTGGCACCGTCAGCTTGGTATGTTGAACTACCATCGTAAGTCCATTCTGGAAGTTCTGCAATATGTGAAATAAATTTATTATATATGTATATTTATGGTCAATGATAATTTGTGTTTGATTAAATTATGATTGTACATAGAGTTGTTTTTGTTAACTCACCCGATGGATGTTTCGGTATGAAATCAAGAGTTCTGGTTTTTGATCGTATTCCTTCTCCAGTTCCATCAATCCATATATATTTCGCCTGAATTGCATTTTCTGGCTGCGGTAAATCTAAATACTTGTTCAGTAATGTTTTATTCAATGCTGCATTCGGCGAATCTTTCAATATTGTCCTCGACATCGTGGTGCTGAAAATAAAATAATAATTTCAATTAATTGAATACATATATTGGAATTGAATTTTTTTATTTCTTCGTTTCTTCATTATTTATTCAAGTTTTAATTAAATAGGTGGGTATCATGTTGACACAAATGAGAATAGAAATGAAAAGCTGACGTTATGTAGGTGGAATTTTTTGTTTGTCACTCTTATATGTACATTTTATTTTATTTTTTTGACAAGGAGTGGAAAAATACTGGCGTGAGTGTGTGCTGCTGCTGAACACGTGCGTCCCACATGATATAAAAAAATATATCTTACAAAATGGCAAATATTTTCGCTTGCCAAAACAGACAAATGACAATTGTAAATAATAATATATTTAGCTGATGGTGAAGTGCATACATCATTATCAATGGAATATTTTTGATGACATGTGCAACACTTTCACACAGTCAAATTCATTATGTATTACACAAAGATGAGTGTGTGACCGGATGAATAAATATAAATATATAAAGAAATAAAAATAATAAATGATGAGTGATAACTAGCCAGTGTCCATCAATGTGCGTCATTAAATAAATGATTAGAAAGTAAATGAAGATAGCGTTAATCATGTGAATTAAAAGTAGAAATTAAAAATAAAATAAAATAAATCATAAATAAATTAAGCAATATATGTAGGTCATATATTTTTAGTATGAAAAAGTATTTTAAATAATCACATTATTTATAAAATTTATATATAAATATGTTATATAAACTAAAATAACAAATTTGTCAATAACATCTTTTCATTGATTTATTTTTCTTTCATTTCAGATAAAAACAATAAAAATCAATGGGATAAAAATTGATGGAAATAAATATTTTACTTTGCATAGAGAAAAAAATCAATATGAAATTATTGCCACCAGTTGATGGGCTACTTGGCTATAAATTTGTATAGGAATAAAATATTGAAGTAGCTGATTAATACAAGTGTGCTCGTTGGACTCACAACTGCTCGCGTGATCGATTAATTAACTTTTGCATGACTGATGTGGCTTCCATCAAAGAAATACCTTAATGGAGGAATATATCATTGCTTAATCTAAATAATATCTATCTATCTATCTATCTATCTTTGATGCCAATATATCCAATATGATTCAATCATCAAATTGCTGCGTGCAAACGTAAAAAATATAGTCGAAGGCCATTTCATACAGTAACATATAATCATCAAACACAAACTATGTAGAAATAATTTGTGTGATATTCAAAGATTGTTCTGATATGTAGGAAATTTTCTCTTTAATATATATTATTACATTGAATTGCCCTTAATCGACTGATTATATATGATAACATCCAGAAGTAGATGATGATCATGAAGCTAGATAGGAATAGCTATCTAGTAATATATAAAACATTTCATTGTGTATAATATATATATTATCTGACTACATTATAATATTTATTCAGGGCGAAGGATTGTTAGAAAATAATATTTTCTTTTGTCATTCAATAAAATAAATTAATAGTAAATTCACAGTGAACGTTTCCTCAGTATAATAATTTATGTGCATATATAATAGTCATTTGTTGACATTAATTTGTATATATATTATTATTATTATTATTATTATTATTGTAGGGCAATTATATTAGAGAGATTAGCAAAATACAACGGATGTTTTTTTGAAATTTATAAATGATAATATTCACATTTATTAGATTTTTATCATTTCAGTTAAAACTTACCAGCTGAAATGTTTTCCTATTCCCATCCATAATTTCTTATGGTTTAATCTCATTTGTGATGATGCAATACTTGCCTCACATACTTTCACCAAAATTCTAAACCCCATTTTATTCAAATTTATTTATATAATAATCAAGTTCAATAACGTGAAAAAAAAATCAAATTTATGTAAATCTAAATATTGTAAGCTTTAATTTCTTTGTTATTTGATAGAAATGTGGCGTGGCACTTGAGATGATTTTCTAGTTTTTCTTTGATACTGCCTCGTTAACTATCACCGAAACAATGTTCTCGATAGAAATATTTAGAAATATATTTTTGATGATGTGGCCCATTTGTCTCGATCCTCTGTTCTACTACACGTCACGTAGCTTTTTTTTTTTTAAATAAAATTTCAGACAAAAATTATTACATTGAACGTAAAAAGTATCGTCATCATCATTATCATATTATAAAGATTCTCTTGTTAAAATTCAGAATAAAATTAATTGAATCAGTAAATTGAATGTCATGATACTACATTATAAACAAAATTAAATTTTATTTAAATGTCAAGTTAAATATAGATTTTTTCTAGTGTATCATGATTTGTATTGGGAAAGCTACATTATATATGTACATGGGTATATATATATATACACATATATATATATATATACATTCTGCGTAAAGCACAAGCGCAAGGATTTAACTATCACAATCAAAAAGTATAAATTTTATATAAACTTTGTTGTAGCTCATCTACTTGTCTTTATTACTCTGCGGTTGTTATCTACCAATCATAAATCAAATTCCAACTTTATGAAATATTTCAACGAGAATAATTTACAGCGATTAACCAAGGTGATTAATATATATAGTGATTCACGACTAGTCAACAAATATCAGCTGTGACAAATCTCTCTCACTTTTCATTCTACTTTCGCATTTGCTCCAATTTTCATTTTTCATTTCATTCTCAAAACTCACATTTAGCCAAAGTAATTTCAATACATTAATCAACTTTCATCTGATGTTTTTTAATTAACGACAGCAGTCTCATCTGTATCCATGGTGGTCATCATCAATAGACGCATATATGTATAAATAATTAAATCAAAACAATACTGTTTATATTATATACACGTTCATTACATTTATCCATTGATTGTGAATACAAATCGATTTGAACTTTGGTCTCATAATAATGAAGTTACTTATTTTTTGTGGCCATAAAAAAATAGCTATAAAATATAATTAATACATTTATGTATAAGTGTGGATATAAAATCAAAGTAATGAATGTTTCAAGAAAATTATTATTTATGTTTTATTCAAGAAACACATCACTAGGTTTCTAGTTTGAATAATGATGATGACGACGATGATAAATTTATTATTTATTATGTGAATGTGGTGTAATGTTTGAAATTGTATTAGTAGATAATAATTGTATTAATTTATGTATTGTTTATGTTATAAAGTTCCTTATTGTTATTTTTGTGATAGTTGATGTATTTTTTATTGTATAAAAAATGTATCAAATGTGGGTTGTACATTACACTATCATTATGGAATTGAAAAATCAATTAAAATGAAATTTATTGACCTTGTTTTATCATATGTCAATGTTATTAAATATTTTATTTAATCGTCATGTCAAAATTTTTAAATTATTGATCATTTTTATATAAATTCAACTGTATCGAATATAAATAAATATACAGATAATTTATTTTATTATTTTTCACGTTCAAAATAAGCATTTCTATAGAACTTCATACGTATGTTTATTTTATTTATTTAATTTATTCATCATCCATATTTTCGAGCAAAACATTACTTGATATTATTTCAATTTAATTTCTATCTCTATTACGTACAAATATGTACCTGTTTATTGCTATTCACTATCCGTGACATTGAAATTTTTGCATGTATGCATTTACACCAGTTTAATTTGTTCTGAAATACGCATTTTTATTTTCTTTATCTTATACATATGTATTGAACACATAGTACGTAACATATAATTTGTAATAACTAAGGTCAGTCAAGTATTCGCCAATACCTTGTCCTCAACATGCAGACATAAAAACAAAACATGTAAAAATACCTGCATGAATACAAAACAAAAGTATTACGAATAAAAATGATAAAAAAAATAAAATTAAACTGCGCAGTGGAATTTCCATTATTACTTTTATTTATTTTTTATTTTTTTTTGTTTTGTTTGTAATTCGTAATTATCGCATGTATTTATCCTTGTGTATCAGTAAATTTTTCATTTACGTTGTAATCAGTTGGCCTTCATGTAGTAAACAACTATATTATGTATGTCCCTAAATTATTGTTATTTATTTTTTATAATAATAGCCAATTTTATAATTAATATAAATGGTCTTATGTGTAGATGAACAAAGCCAATAAAGTTCATTCACCTAAACACTGGGATTGTCTGTGCTTATATCCTCACATCCAAAATTGGCATCAAATGTATGTATAATTCGAAATGTAAATATACTTCGACAAATGTTAAACGAACTTTGAAATTAATTTACATGAATAGAAAAAAAAACAAATACATATTTCTTGTATAAATGCTGTGTGGATTCACAAGTACTCTGCTATATTCATTTAGAGAAACAACTATTAATAGTAACTGTTGATTGGGCCAAACAATTGTGCAAAAACTCCGCTAATAATATCGCAAAACAAAGGACACAAACAAACTAACAAACACAAATGACATTTATTAATTTATCATTAAAATCACTTATATTTCAAATTAAAATCCTTAAATAAATTATTATTTTATGAATAATTTTTACTCATTATTTTTAATAAAATAAAAAAACTGCTGGAAATTCATACTGATAAAGTATTTTAAAATTATGTTTAATAAATTAGTAAATTTAATTCTACATCAAATTCACAAATAAAATCGACTTACCAATATTTTATTCACGATCCACTAGTTAATATGACAAATTTGGAAATAGACAGCTCTATTGAATGTATCAAAGTCAATTCACAAATGGAATTAAGCAGCGATGATTATAATCGGCTGGATAACTTGTCACTGATAACACAATGTGCGCAACTGAAGCTTCTACCTTCCAGCGTCATTTATGTAGCAATGTAGCGCGAAGCGAAAGCATTACCCTCACCGCACACTTCAACAACCTTGATTCCTAGCTATATAGTTGTCATGACATAACGAAATGATTAAACGTAAAGAGCCGATCACCAATATACATGGACCATCATCGACTGCATGTTCTGTTTGTGTCTGGTGAGAATACTAAATAGTGTCTTTGTCTGCTTTATATCACCATCAAATATCTTGCGCTGTGCATACAATGTAATGATAATATGTACATGTATTTTTTCTCTATCTCTTGTTTGTTGCTTGAATGCTCAAATTGGCATGATAAACAGTCATACACGACACGCACGCTGTGCATGCGTTCGCCGACTGATTCATATTTTTTTTTCTTTCATTCTGGATGAATGTGAATAAAGTAAACACAAACATAATGTAGATCAATTTTCTCCTTTGCGTTTTCAAGCCCAATCACCAGTTTTCAAATCGCCAATAACAACAGATACAATTTCATTGCATGTATATATTTTTTTTTTATATTATTTGACGTAACAAATTACTTCGATATCATTATCTTCGTTGTTTTTCACTTATTCGTATATATTATCTCATGATGTTCAATGTAATATAAAACATTATTAAGACGCCGAATACTTTATCTTATGTAACGCAGTATGTCTACATGAGATATACATACATATATGTATATATTTAGAAATTAAAAGCGATTCGAAAACTGCCACAAGCATTAAAGCACGTAAGAGAGAGAGTTTACGTGAGAAATTCAACGAAACTCAGATGAAATACATTGGATTATATATATTTTTTATTTTTCTCTGAAGCAATATTGATAATGGTGTTAGATAATTATTGACCGTGAACAATAAAATATTTTTTGCTTCTCTTAAATAATAAATTTCGCAGCGAATTGAGCCTTGAAAAATATTATGCTTCAGTGATGCAGCAGAGACGTGCAATAAATTAGATAGAATTTTAGCTGGTCCCACGCTGATGATATTCATGATGATGATGGTAATGAAGATAATGATTATGATCACCCTAACGTGTATGACGACATCCGCATCCTTATTCCCCTCAACAGTACGCGATTCAATTGATGCGGTCAGTGCATGGTTAGGTATATCGTGTGTCGGAAATTGTTGAGCAGGGGAAAAAAACCCTTGCAATTTAATACTACGTATGTACTTGTGCGTGATGCCAAGAGTTCGTTATACATGTAACCTTGTCGATTGTAATTGCAGTGGTTGAAAAAAAAAATATTGAAATTAAATTGCGCTTAATTATTTAATCAGATTGATTATTCCAGTTAATATGTAATATGATAATAAATTGATCTTATTTCAAGTGTATATTTATTTTATATGATTTTTTCATTTTGTCAAAAGATTATTAAGCTACAACGAATATAATTTATACTCAATATATCAAGAATTTATCATGTGGATATAAAAACGTTTTATAAATTATTTCATCGGACATTTGCAGATAAATTTTGATGATAAAAAATTATAAACGATTCGCCCTACTTTAACCATGAGTGATTGAGCATCATCAACTGCGCTTCACGTAAAATGTCTATTGCGTGACTTTTAAACAGTGAATGGCTTGATGTGATCAAAGTAATTCATAATTGTTTACCACTTTGAAGTCATTATTATGATTAATGCCAATTAAATTTTAAATATAGAATTGCATTTGTAAGCTTATTTTTCAACATGCACAAAATTTATATACATAATATTTTTTATATTGTGGCGTTATAAAAATATTAAAATTGACTACTGACAACAAAATTTATTGTAATTTATTCGCGCAACATACCAAAACAAGTCTTTTTATAATTTATCTTATTCTTCCCAAGGTCGGCTAATTCGTTTATTCTCCCAGTCGTCAATGTTGTACTGAATGAAATAAAAAAAAAAAATTATAATACACGTGAAAAAATTATGAATTAAAAATTTCAATAATTTTGTGAATAAAAAATTTATATATATGCTATTACCTTTTTAACACTTTCATATTGAGCTTCTAATGTTAATTCCTCTTTTTTTTTCATCTCAAATCCTTTGTCAACAGCTGTATCACGAAACAATGTTGTGGATCTGTATTTATATCTATAAATAAAAACCATGATATTGATAGATAGATTATGAAATTGACTTGAAATAAAATTTTTGTATATTTTTTTAGAATATTTGTTTGTATTTAATAATACCGTAATTCTGTAAATTCTCGCAATCCGAATGAGCCCAAAATACAAAACGTTAAAAAAGGTAGACCAAATTGTACAGATTTTTTTTTCTTCATCTTTTGGAAATATTTTTTTATCTCCAATGTGTTCATTCTACTTTCATCAATTAATCCTCAGATCTGAAAATAATCAACATCACAAATAAGTACTTTCATTATAATTAATCAATTACTTTATTAATATGAAACTATCATTCAAAAGTACGACGGCATTTTCAAATTTAAAAACAATGTTGCCAACATACTTTATAAAACTGATCATCAGTCGGTCATGAAATTTTTCTAATAAATATTATTTTTTTAATAAATACTACACATAAGATAGATAATACAATTATGTAAAATAATTTAGATTAATATTTTTGCTATTAGAACATTAAACAATAAGATTGTGTTACGAAAATTTTATAATTTTTTTTTGTTTTTTTTTTGAGGTTAAGCATGTAAAAATAACTGCTGATAGATAAATTGGCAAAAACACATTGATTGAGATATGTCGGAATGTGTGAAATTTTTAATAGATAATGTTGTATTAATATAAAAAAAATAAATCATATGTTATTTTTCACATTAATAAAAACTAGGTTATGTTAAATTAATATATACTCCAATATAAAAGATATAATTTTCCATAAACACTTATCACGCATACAATCAGATAACATTAAAAAAATTTTCGAAAAAACATACGCACGCAAAATCCCTATGTAATTATCTAATCGGCGGTAAAGGAGAAAAAAAATCAATGATTCTAATTGGTAGATTCATAAAATGGCTTTATGATGACGCCAGGTTCGTAGACTAGAAAAACACATCTTTGCGTCGTTTTCAGCTCCATCTGTGAGACACATCACACATTGGATTGCTCAATATTGGTCGTCTACTGAGAGCTTTTGTGAGAGATGGAGCTAGCCCGTGAATAAGACAAAATTTAGTTGGAAAAAAGGTACGCTTGCTTAGCCATTAAAGAAATAATTCGGTTTGGGTTTTTTATACCCGGCTCAAGTCCAAAATACAATAATTGTTACATTTTTTCACACAATCACACATTAAAAAATATTTTCACTGTGAAGTTTCATGTAAGGCATTACATGGCCTAGTTACCTTCGACTCCATTGCTATTAATTCCATATTTTTTTTCGTTGGGGTACATCACAATTTAGGTTAAGCTTTAGTTCATTGCAAAATATTTTTAGCAATGCCATTCAACATATAATAGTTAATTAATTGGTAACAATAATGCATTATCTGTCTATTCATTACGTTGAATAGTCAATTTATTATTGAAAGTGTTGCAGAATTAACATATAAACAGTGATAGATTTTCATGATTGGATGTATTGCTTATCGTAGATCATCAACAATGCAGTCAATCACAAATCCATCAAAATTGCATTCATCTCCTGGGTTGAAACAAGTGAAAGTTGATAATTGGGGAACTTTTTTTCTCCAAAGATTACAGCAACTTTATGCTGATGAAGAGCTACTCGATTTAACTATCAAATTCCCTACCAGTGATATTACTGTTCAAGTAAGTATTGAAAATAAATGCATTAAGTATAAAATAAACGGGATATTTTGTTAATTATGATTATACATAAAAATGATTTTCAATTATTTTTTAGGCTCATCGATTAGTAATTACAACATGTACCGATTACTTTACACAATTGGAACGCAAACAAAAAGAACAAAATGAAAATTTTGATGGCATACTTATTATGCCAACCGACATGCCTTATGAATGCGTTAAATCAATTATAAGGTTCGTGAATATTAATAACATTACAATTGATTATTGAGAAACAAACGAAAAATATTTAAATGTATATATAAATGACTTGGCAATTATATATATTTTTATTTTTCAGTTTTATGTATACTGGTCAGTTAGATTATTGGACATCAGAGCAGAATGCACTTTATCGTACGGCACAAAAAATGAATATGACTGTATTGACAAAATTACTAGATGCCCAATTCAGTTCGAATATTATGCAAAGTCCATCTACATCAAATAATGATAATAAACCTATGGAAAATGTAAAAGTACCGACTCTGGTGAAAAAAATATCACCGAATCAGCCGTTGCCAACTACACCTTTACCTGGCAGAAAGTGAGAAATTAAACTTTTCGAATCGTTGATTAAAACGATTGAACATGAATTAATAAATTTAATTTAATGTTATAGGTTACCCATTTGGAGGAGAAAAATAGATAATTATTCATCACCAATAAATTCAGATTTTAGATCATACGGATCATATGGAAAGAGACAGGCGAATGTTACATCTGGGCCGTCTAGATTCGATTTACCTGAAGTGGAAGATATTGCGCTTGGTGTATTTTCTTCATTTGACGATATAACATATAATACAAAACCCATTGTTCAAGCAACTGGACATTCAACTAGCACAAGTAGTAATAGTGGCGATAGATTTACGGATCATTCTCCAACTGGTGCTGATGAATTGTCACGAAATTATAAACCTGATGATGATGATGATGATTATGACGCTCACGACAGCAATAATAAACATTGGGATAATTCTGACGATGATTGGATAGTAGGAGGTCCGAAATCAATTTTACGACCTCAAGAGGTTCATCCATCGCCATCTAAACGCGTTCGATTCGAACTTGAGGAAAAAGAAAATATGGAGAAACGTAAAAATATGTCACCACAAAATTCCGCAGATGCAATTAATAATCACGCAAAAATAATACGTGAAGTGCTAAAGAAATATCCACATTTGGTGAAGAATAATAAAAATATTCGTTTGAAAATAATGCAAAAAGAGTCAAAGTCATCGGTGCATACATCAGGGAAGACAAAGGTTTCCTATGTGGTTTTAAAATCAGATCACTTAATGCCGACTAATAGTGCAGAGGAGGAAAAGAAAAAAGATAATATGACACCAGATGGTGAAACGGGACCATGGAAATGTCACAAATGTGATTTAGAAGAGGAATATCCAAATTATTACATGTATCGGAGACATATGCAAGATGTTCATGATGAAAAATTCGATCCACGTGTATGTGAACATTGTGGTTATAAAGCAACAAAACGAAATATTTTAATGTTCCATTTGTACACTAAACACAATGTTCCACCACCGAAAAGTATGTCTTTTCCAAAGTGTCATGCATGCAATTATGTAGCATTATCTGATACACTTATGGTACGTCATCAAATCAACCAAAATCATCGCCCAATATCATCGCGATCACACTCAATGTCAGCGAATGAAATACATTGTGTTCAATGTGGATTGGGATTCAAGGACGTAATTGATTTGACCAATCATGAGGTAACTACCGGTCATGGATCGGCAATTAATGGAAAAGATAAAGGATTTCGATGTTCTCAATGCCCCAAAGTATTTGCAAGATCAACTAATTTAAAAGTGCATATGGATTGCGTTCACAAAAATTTACGAGAGCCTGAACCACCGGCAATGTTGTCAATACCGTTGGAGCCTTCATCAGAGGCAGAAGCACTCAGTAATGTTGCCAGTGGTATTGCCGCGTCGCTCAGTGTTGGCGAATCAATTATTCCCGATCAGATGGACATTCATACGAGCGCGTCAAGTTTTATTGCAAATGATATGAGTATAAATACAATTGCTCAAGACCAAACATACAATGGCCACGATATAGAGGGCCAACAAATGATCATGCTTATTGATAATGAGAATTATCATCATCAACAAGATGATATGCCGTCAAATTTACAACCACAACCGCAACAATTGGAAATATCAAGCAATGAACAATTGGTGATGCAAGGCACAGACGAAGGTATGATTGTTTATATACATGGCAATGATGAGCAAGCAAATCGTGAAACTTATCAGACTTATCATGAAGAAGTGGCGCAAGAAACAGAGGAAATTGTTGAAGAGGTTGTTGAAGAAGTTGAGGAAGAAGTATTGGATGAGGAATCAAATCAAGAGCCAGATAATAATTCTTCAGAGAATAGTGCTGTTGATGAACATGTTGAAGAAGTGATTCAGTATGTTGAGGAAGAAACTGAAATAGTTGAGTATGATGAGGAGCAAACTCAAAGTGGTAATGATAATCAAGAATCACAAGAGTCAATGATGATTATAGAGGAAGAAGAGCATATTGATCATGATAATGAGAATAATGAAAAAGAATCACAACGTTTGGCCGATGAATGGGATGAAGAAGACAGTATAGAAATGGCAGAATCGTAAATTTAAAATGGATACGTGGATAATTATTTTTTTTTTAAGTCATAAAGATTAAAATGTTGGATCCTATTGAAAAATTTTATCATTGTGCAAAACGTATTTTAACATGGAATGTTTGTTTACAGCACTTCCACTCTTGATTAATTCAATTATGCATACACTATTGATAATAACTGATTATTGCTCCTTGCATTTATCAATATTATCTACCACTTTGTTCATCGTTCTGATCGCATCAATTCTTTTTTTTCTTTTCTCGTTTATATATGCATATATATATGTAAAACATTATTAAAGTTTAGGCGATCATTAGATTTTTCATTGCATCATAAATATAAATTGTACTCAACACAATTATAATTTGATACATACTTTCCTCTCATATTTCAGAATTATTATAATAGAATTTATTGTTTATATTAAATATGTATAATTAATATGCATTTCTTTTTTTAACAGGTAAAATTTTATTTTATCTTTCAGTTTTATGTATTATTAATAATTCATCAAAATTACAAATAAAGAATTAATGCAAAAAAAATTACATTAAAAAATAGTAACAATAATAATAACATTAATGCTTTAAAAAAAAATTGATTTTTTTTTTAATAAACGCTTTGGAGACATGTTCAAGTGAATGAAATCTTATAGTATATTTTATATTAGTAAAAAAGAAGTGTAATGTAACATTTTATTAATATGTTATAATTACTTTTTATTCGAGTTATTTTTACCTTCAAGTAATATCTATTTATGAATAAAACAAAATAATATTCATTTAGCAATACGTAATAATTATTTTTTAATCTCCAACTATATTTCACTTGACATTATGGGAATTAAAAAATGCAAAGAAGGAAGCAGATAAGATGGCACAAAGTGTGTTATCACTTTGAACTAATTGTGACAACAATTATCCCGTAAATAAACACAAGTTTTTAATAGTACAAGTTTTATAATTAATTATAGATATATTTGAGAATCCGTGAATAAATGACAAAAGAATTTAAATATGAGACAATTTAGATGTTATTTCTCATTTCTCCTTATTTTACTCTAATCTTTTATAAAAGGTCATCACATATACATAAATAATTGATAACTATTTGTCAATTAAATATATAAAAGTCAGCCTTCATTCATGTGGCCAGTTATTAATGTCATAATTAGCACAAGAGACTGTCAATAATTGCTATAAAAATTGGAGTATATCAATCAATAAAACGAAAATTACAAATTAGTTTGATTAAAAAAAAATGTTCTCGACAATTTTCAAAATTTTCTTACGATTAACATTTGGTTCTTATTATTGACAAAACGATTATTGCGACTTATTTGGAGATTTATTATTAATAACATGCAGTTGCATTTTTTTTTTGTTTGGCAGTGTAATATTTTAATTATTAATTATTATTCATAAAAAAACAAAAGAACTAGCTGATATACCTGAAACAAATTGATTCAACTCATGATGTGGAATGGACTGAGTAAATATGGTCACACAAACAATCCTGATTGAATCTTGTTTAGTGCTTTTAATTGTTTAATTTACCCAGCTAAGGAGGGGTTATTATTTGGTAACGTAAGTCACTTGAATCTGTACAATAATTGAGAATTAAGTATTTTTCATTTGACAAATTAGAAAAGAAAAAAAAATAATAGTAAATTTTGCTATTGAATTGCAAAATAAATTTCTAGGTACTGGTTACACCTTTTCGCGCCACTAATAAATTCAATACTGGATGTTTTCTAATATAACCAACAGCTTTCTTATGAGTTACCATCGTAAAATCATAGCCATTACACTGCAGTATTTTATCATGCATTCTCAAACCACTTTTAGCAGCTGGTGAACCCTCATGTACTTCTGTTACGTATATACCCTGGAAAATAAATTGAATCGAAAGATAATTAAATTAGAAATTATTTATGTATCCAGTACAATAAAATAATGCCATACATTATCGGTATAACCCTGCGGACTCTTTCGAAAATCTTGATCAATTCCACCCCCAATTTTGAAGCCACACTTCATGACTTCTTCATTAGCAATAATTTCTGTTTCCTTATGTAGCGTTATAGGTATCTGCAATAAAAATTTTATTTCACATCAATTAAAATATCTATAAACC
>JAQQBR010000004.1:3337745-3354698 GCA_030347285.1 Microctonus hyperodae
TTCTCATGAGGTTATGCCGACATTTTCCTCCAGCAATTCGACAATTAATAAATATTTATGAATTATATTATGAATCACCGCCGAATTGAGTTCTCAGCCGAATGAAGGTGGCTGCATTTCAAACATTATAAAGAAGATGAAAAAATATGTATGTTTTATATACAATAAAGTATATATGTATATATATGCATTTACACATATATATATATATGCATTCATTTGTACGCATGCGCTGTATAGTTTTTGCCCACACTATTATTTAGTGTGTATGTGTCACGTTTCAATAGCATATTTTTTAGCATAAGTACGAAAGAGAGGATAAACCAAAAACCGAAGTCATATTTTTTGTTTTCACCAAACAACTTCAGTTATTGATGAAAAGATTCAAAGTAATTTTTGTTTTTATTGTTGCCGATATTTCATAGATATTGTAATAAAAAAAGCAAAGAAATAAAGACGTATTAATAAACCACAGTTCATTCAAATAAAAAAAAATAAATCAGTAAACATGACGATAATGTACAGTGAATTAGTGGACGATCTGCGTGAGAAATATTTGAAGGTTAGGAAAATGTTGGATGAGCCGCGTGAAAAACATCCCGAAGGTCCAGATTGTGAAACGAAAAATGAAGCTATTAGTATATTGAAAGAAATGAAAATAAAATTAGAAAATTTTTCAAATAATTCAGATGAATATGATTTAAAAATTACGTCAATGTTAGCAATTGTATTGTTAAACATTGGTATCATATTGATTGACAATGAAGAATTAAAAGAGGCAGAAGAAAATTTAATGCATTGCATTGAAATATTGAAGAATTATGAATTAGAACCTGAATGTATATTAATTGCTTTAAGTACACTTAATCAATTAGGAATAATATGGTTTCAATGGAGTGAATATGAAAAAGCTATGGCATTTGTTAAAAAATCAGAATCTATGTACAAAAATTTCAAATGTATTGAAACAACAGTGGAGCCAATTGGAATGTCTCAATTGTTTGGTATAACAAATAGTGATGAACCAAGTCCAAACCATGTTTTAGAAAAATTACATACACTCACATTGTATTATATAGCTCAAATACACGGAACTTCAAAGGATCATCAAAAAGCTGCATTTTATTGTCATATGACACTGGAAAGACAATTGGAATTTGATGATTTGGATTACATAGATTGGGCATTAAATGCCGCAACATTGTCACAATTATTTATGGAGAAAAAGAATTTTCCTCAAGCTCGACATCACTTGGCAGCGTCTTCGCATATTTTAAATCTGTATGAAAATTTACTTATAGATGAAAATAATGAAAATGACGAAGTTCAATCAGCTAAATGGGAACAATATCGGCATAGATATTCTGACGTTGCACGATGCTGGGCTAAATATGGTATTTTATTATTGAATATGTCGCGTGATCGACTTCTTGAGCTTGCAGATAATCTTGATAATGAAAAACCATCCGTTGTCAATAATGATACTAAAATGATTAAAGATAATAGCGATATTGATTTAATTAATAATATGTCATTTAAAAAACTTGAAGAATATATAAAACCAATTGCAGAACAAATAACTGATAAATACCTTTTAGATTTTAGTGATGCGCGATTGGTATTTCTCAATGTACAAAAATGGTTAGATGAAGCAAAAAAATATTATGCATTGAATACTCATGCATCAGATTACGTACATATTGTTCAAGATATGTCACAGGCTTATAAATATTTAGCATTTTTTGATGGGAATGAAGATAATCAGGCGAAAATGCACAAACGCAGAATTGATATTCTTGAACAAGTTATTGGTGAAATAAATCCACGATATTATCAATCGGAATGCCGACAAATTTGGATTGAACTTGCTGAAACTTTTTCAGCAATATTGGAAATTAAATTGGATAAATTACGTGCAACTGATGATCGTCCAACGCCGCATGCTCTAACAAAAATAAATCAAATGTGTAAATCATCAATAAAATATTATCAAATGTTTTTGGATTCATTGAAACCCAATGAATCAGCACCAGCTGTTAAAGAATTTTCTGATGAAATGTTAAGGCCTGCACTCTTAGCATATTTTCATCTTGGAACATTGTATAATAAATTGATAATGCCAGATATAAATGCACAAATTGATAATATAAAAAAAAGTATAGATGCTTACAATTTTTTTGTTAAATATTGTGAAACACATACGGACGCTGCAGAAATTATGAATATAGAATTAAGTGTATGTAAAGATTTAGCGAAATTATTACCATTAAAATTGAGTAAATTACGTCGAATTGTAACAACACACCATGAAAAATAAACATTTCTTTTTTCGATTTCTTTTTTTTTGTCTTCACAGTTTACACTACAGTTTTTAAAATTGTGAGCTTGCTAAATATACTTTTTATTTGCACACAATATCATGATATTATTTTGTATAACCCAATATTCTTCGTTCTCTTTTTTTCAACTCGTTTTTTATTTTGTTTTATAGAAAAATTATTGATGAAGAAGAATGTATGTTAAATATTTCATTAAGATGATCATAAACGTGAATAAATGTGTAGAAGAAAAAAGAAAAAATAATAAATGATGTGTACTGTCTATGCGTATCACAGAATTGTCATTTTCACGTTTCCATTACTTCCATTGCTGCATCGTTTTCATGTATTTGTGCAGATTCAATCATTGGTGTATCATTTGGAGTTTCCATTTGTATTTCTTCATCAACTGGTCTATTTGCAGTGACATAAATTTCCTTCATTTTTTCATAATACTTGAGTTCCTATAATAAAACAATTTTTTTTTAATTCACACAATTCTTCAATATGAAAAAATAATATTGAGATTTTATTATTTACTTTTTCACGAACAGATGGCCGAACTTTATTGAAGGCACGGTCAATATGTCGCATCTGTATTTCAGTAAATTTCATGCCATTCTTCATACATTCTCTCAGTACTTCATTAGCAGATTCGTATACCAAATTACTCAAATCTGCACCAGTGTAACCATTGCATTTGTTATTTTGTGCCACTACAGCTAAGTCTACATCAGCTGCAAATTTAGGTTTAGTTCCGTTCTACAAATAGAAAAAATAAATTGTACAATAAACAAATAATACATGAGTAAAAAACAAACGAAAATAAATAAATAAAATAATGCTTGTACCTTTGTCAAAGCTTTTAATATATCAACTCTATCGAGCGGGGTAGGTAAACCTACATAAAGTAATTTGTCAAATCGTCCTGGTCGCAAGATAGCTGGATCAAGGATATCAGGTCGATTAGTTGCAGCCATTAAATAAACCCCTTTTCTTACACCCATGCCATCCATTTCTGTTAACATTGTATTAACAACTCGTGACGTTACCGAATTCTCATTTTCCGAACGTTTTGGACACAGAGAATCGATTTCATCGAAGAAAATAACACATGGTGCTGAATTTTTGGCTCGGGCAAAACATTGTCTAACTGCGTTTTCACTTTGACCTACATACATATTTAATAGTTCAGGTCCTTTCACAGAAATGAAATTTATTTCAGCTTCATTAGCTATTGCTTTTGCCAGCAGTGTTTTTCCACATCCTGGTGGGCCACATAATAAAGTGCCAGTTGATTTATCTAATCCAAGCTTTGCATATTCGTCGGAATGTTTAGCCGGTGCTAATATTGCCATTTGTAAGTATTCTCTAACTTCCTGAAGAGAACCAATATCCGCCCATGTCACGTCAGGTACAGTAGCAAATCCTTCACGTTTTGCTGATGGTTGAACGCAGTCAAACGCAACATCAAAATCACTATTTTCAATGCGTAATTCAGCCAAATTTTTCGCCGATAAAGGTGTTTTATCATGTAATAATTTCAAAAGATGCGACAAATTATCAGTAACGGAAGTGGGTTTTTCAGTTTCATTGGTATTAATAACAGTATTATTATCAGCTGAATTAGAGTCCGTAACTTTTGTTATGTCACTTGAAGAGGACATATCTTCAATATTTGTTTCATTAGAAGTTACCATTTCCTGTGATGATCCACTTACAGTATTCTGAGTGATATTATTTACTTCCTCAGTGGATAATGCATCTTCCTTTGATTTATCAGTAGTAGATTGACTTTCTTTATCAGATCCAGTTTCCATGTTGGAAATTTTCATATCATGATTTTCTGTATCGTTTTGTGTCAATTTTTCAGGTTCATTCGTTGTTTTAGACTGGACAACATCAATGTTCTTCTGTTTTTCACTATTTTGAAGTATTTTAAATGTCCTGTCAACGGCTGCGATACCTGCTTCTGTGAGTAAAGCAACTAAATCTGCCCCAACAAATCCTGGACTTCGTGCAGCAATTTTTGCTAAATCAACGTCTGGAGCAAGTGTTAATTTTGCAGCATGTACTTCTAATATACGTCTACGAGATTCTTTATCAGGAATACCTAATGATACTTCCCTATCAAATCGTCCAGCTCGTCTTAATGCTGGATCCAATGAATCCGGTGTATTAGTTGCGCCTAGTACAAGTACTTTATTACCATTTTCTTTTAATCCCAATTCATCAAAACAAGACAATAATTGAACGACCATTCGTCTTTCCATTTCTTTTTGGGCAGTGGCTCGCTGTGGTGCCATTGCATCAACTTCGTCCAGGAATAATACACATGGCGCTGATGCAACAGCTCTATCAAATAATTCTCTAATGCGAGACTCACTTTCACCTGAAACACCACCAACAAGTTCAGACGCTGCTACTTTAATGAGAGGCACCTCTAATTCGCCAGCAATAGCATGGGCCATTAAAGATTTTCCGCATCCAGGTGGTCCATGGAGTAAAAGTCCCCTTGGTGGCGACATTCCAAATTGGTTGAATATTTCCGGATGTTTTATATGTATTAATAATTTACATACATTTTCCAATACACTCGTGTTTCCACCAATGTCAGAGAACTTTGTCTTTACTTCCACACATTTTGGACTCTCTTTCTTTTTCTTTTGAATTACTGGTAGATTATCATCACTTGTTTTTTCACGTGGTCTCTTTCTTGATTTTTCAACTACAGAAATTTTAGCTTGGGGAAAATCGGCGAGTGTCTGAAATAATACAATGAATATTAAGACAGAAAGAAAATATTTGTCAATATTGTTGTGCTCATGAAGTATTGAAAATAAAAATTGTTTTCACCTTTTGATTGATATCCTCATTTTCAATTGGCGTCTCAGTTTTTGATACTTTAGACATCGAACAAGAGTGTGCATTTTTTTGTGTTGATTTCGAGGAATTTCCACGAGTAGCAATTGATGAAAGACTTTTTTCAGGTGCAATATCTTCGATTTTTCCTGAATCATCATCACTACTTATGTCAATAAGTTCCTTGTCACTGTTTCCATTTTGTTCATCGGCAGTTTTCTTGTACATTTTTAAAAGTTCTTTGTTTAATGTATCATTTACAGGTGTATCTGACTGCAATAAAATAATCCAATTTAATAAATCTCAATGAATTCAATCAATGATAATTATGTCTTATCATTCGTACAACAAAAAAAAAATACCTCAATCTCAACTTCATCATCATAATCATCCTGACGTGATAATGAGTCAGATTTCTTTGAAAAGCTTTCAGTAATTTCATCATATGCACGGCGTACCAATGCTCTAAATGGTCCACGCTTCTTCGTACGATAATCGCGATATTTGCTTTGCAAGCTATCAGCCATTTCATTCACATCAATATATACTTTATCCTCATTGTCATATAAATACTGAAAAATAACAAAAAGAAAAAAGTTTTTTCATTTAATTATTGCGTTCATTTATTTAAGTATATCAAACATTTGAAGATTAAAATAATTGAAGGTTAGATTCGTTGCTAGTTTACCATTTGTACACGCGAAATTATTAATGGATCACGTTGCATACGCATTTGTTGCTCATCTATTTGCCTTTTTTCCATTGTCGACGTCATATCTTCATTACTTACTCCCTGCAGTGGAATAATATCTATAGAAGTATTTAATTTTCTCATTTTATACATATTAACAAAAAAAATCTTTTTTACGATGCACCCAAATATTTATTATATATTATGAATATACGATTTTAAACAGACAATAATCGTTAGTTGAATGAATAATACTGTATTATTAATAAGAATAGTAATTAAATTGTGTACACCATATGCAATTACCGGTAACGTGAAACCACCGGCGATCTGATATAATCGTAGTTTATTATTTGTTATATGTGTAATATAGTCTTGTAATAACGTACTTGTAAGAACTGAAGTTGTTGGAAATTGTAAACTATTATGGGGAAGAGAGAAAGAGAATCAGTACGGAGCGTTTCTGAACCTATAATAAAATTAGCGCTTTGATCCTGAATTCTGATTGGTTGTATCCAACAACTTTTAACAAATGAACTACTTCCGGTTCAAATATCATATTTTTTACAATATAACGAATAATTTAATGAAATAATCGCTTATATTACTGATAATATTATTTAAAATATTTATTGAGATGAATATTTAATTATATTATGAAGATTTAATTGTTAAGATATTATACATATTTTGGATACCGAAGTTGTATTGACTTCCGTTGTTGTCACTACGTCCTCAGTGTTCTCCTATCGTTCTTTTCTTTCTGGCAACCATGGTACGTGTATAATACTTTCCAGTTTATCGTTGAATTTTATTATGTTACCAAGTGCTCGTTCATCAAATAAATGAAGTATTAATATATTAATTTCTTTAAGTATAATATTTAATAATTTTATTTATATAAATTCATCTTAAAGTATTATAAATTTTCATAACATTCAGAAGCATGTTACGAGCACATGGTTCATTTGGTTATAATTATCATTTATATTAACAAAATTTCATACTTTGCTTGCTAAATATTTGTCGCTTTTAATTCATAATTGTGGTATTAAAGTAGAAACATTAGAAATTATCTTTTTTTTTGCTAAATTTTTGTAATAGTAATGGTGACTTGTGAGCCAAAAGAGAGGTTATGAACGTTTAGATTAGAGCGTCACCAATGTGACTTGATTTTACGTTGGTGTTAAAATGAAAGAACAGATCTTTATACAATAATTATTTTTGTTTCAGCCATTTCAAAGGTTCGTGCAAACCGGCCGCGTGGCCTACGTGAGTGAAGGCGAGCACCAGGGTAAATTAGTTGCAATTGTGGATGTCATCGATCAAAATCGAGTAAGAATTATTTAATTATATATGATCAATTGTTTCGATCTCCAATTGCGTTGTTTGCAATTGGTTTTTTTTTTATCATGATGAACCTTCTTTCTTGATAGGAATTGCCGGCTGACGTTAACTGATGCCAATTTTTAAATTCTGAGAATTAAATTATTAAAATTATTATTATTTTTCTCTTATTCCTATTGTTAATATTCATAATTGTATATTTTCAGGTTTTGGTTGATGGACCACAATCCCATGTTCAACGTGGTGCGATGAGGCTGAGTCAGCTTCATTTGACAAAATTCAATCTCAAATTCCCGCACACTGGATCAACCAGAGTAGTACGAAAAGCTTGGGATGCAGCTAAGCTTGAGGAAAAATGGGCTGAAACTATGTGGGCAAAGAAAGTAGAAGCAAAAAAGAAGGTATATGATCAAATTTATACAATGAATTTTATAAAGATAATCCGAGATATATTGTAATGATGAGATTCAAATATTATTGATTTGAAATAATTTATAAATTTGGTTTTTCTTTTTGTTGCAGCGAGCATGTTTGAGTGATTTTGATCGCTTCAAACTTAGGAAAGCGCGACAAATGCGTAATAAATTACGCACAGAAGCATTCTTCACATTAAAGCGTAATATCAAGAAATGGAAAGCTAATAGAACGACAAAATAAACTGTAACGAAGTGAATTATTAACAACTTGAAATAAATACCTTTGAAAATAAAAATAAATTGTTAAGAATAATTTTTTTATTCGTTTCTTAATTGTTGTGAGTTTCCCTCCTGTACAAATAAATCTCAAAGTAATAATCAATTTTTATGCTGCAAGTAAATTATACATAAAATATATGTATATATATATATGTATTTATTTTTTAAGTTTACATATTTTCATGAACGTTTAAGATATTACAATAGTTTTATAACAGTATAACTCAATAAAAAAAAATACTCATTTGAGCAACTTAATTGTAAATTTAATTACGACAGAAATATTCGTATAACATAAAAGTGAATATTTTGCAACAAATGATAAGATTTGAAAATTTATTCATTGCAATAAAATAAGTGAAGAAATAACCAAGAAAAAAAAATGTCAGTATTCTGACTGCAATTTACGTATTAATCAAATAGAATGTAAATTAATTTTACAAAAAAAAAAGAAAATTTATATTTCGCCCTTCATTAATTTTTGATCCATGATAAAATCTGCAAGGGCACCTTGTGTATGTACCATTTTGCCAAGAGTTGCAATTCTCTCAGCCAATTGACGTTGTCCCTTGTATTGCTCATCCAAAAAGTCTGTTGTCAAATAATCGGCCAACTACAACAAAAGATGAAACGAATTTCAATTATAAATACATTTTTTAAAAAAATATTTTATAACATAACTATATTTTTCTTATAGGAAAATGTAAATTTTTCTTACGTGATAATCATTGAAATTAGAGTCTTTTGGTTCTTCACACACTTGAATAATCTCTCGCAAAGCACGCGTAACTTGAGCTTCCAAGGCCAGAGCGTCTTTAAGAGCTTGAAGAGTACTAGTTGGTGGTTCACTCACCTCCTATTAATGATATAAAACGTAAATAAATTATCTAAAGTATATGTATTAACATTTTGACCCTCCTCAATTATTTGACAAATTGGGTAATTATATGTTGAATAGACAGATAATTTAATTCCACTCTATACATTATCATCACAATGAAAAAAAAATTCAATCATTATTAATGTCGTATCTAATCATATATAAAAATATATTTATCAAATAAATGATAATATCAAAACTTACTTTCAGAGGCTGTATAAGATGAGTGACACCACGTGTCAGTTCTCCACGCATTAACAAATATTGTAAAACTTTCTTTGCATGATCACGCTCTTCGTTAGCGTTATCGTAAAATGTCTTACTAAATCCTGGAAGATTGACTTTGTCTTGACCAAAATGAGCGCCCTAATAAAATGAAAATAAAAAAATATGCATTAATAATTATTTTTATACAAATAATAATACAATAAATTATTTTCAAATACCATTGACATGTATTTCATCGCAGCATAAAGTTCCAATTTAACCTGGGCTTCCAGTAATTTTATACATGGATCAACCATGTCGCGCCATGGTACATTGATGTCCGTTGGTTTCAATGTGCCTATAAATATAAATAAAAAATTAAATACATCTCAATGTAACTGCAATTTATAATATAAAGTAATAATTAATACAATGTATTAGAAAATTGTTGAATGCAATTCGAGCAGATAACTATGGACATTAGAATGGACAAACATGATAACAGTTTTCGACCTTTGGAATTAGTATCAGTATAAATAACCGCCCACTTAAACGTTGAAATTGTGAGAAAAATCCAGATCAATTCGTCATTGCATTTATGATTATTTTATAATAATTGTCATTTTAATAATGAAATCTGTGATAAAAATGGAACAGATATAATTCTTGGGTCACGTAAAGATATAATATGATATAAAATAATATCAATAAAGATGTAGATTTGCACGTATTATAAAAAAAAAGATATACATATATATTATCAATTTATTTCCAAACGCATTAAATTGTTGTTAATATTATTATCAATATGTACTTGTCTACCACATGCCAATTGATATCATGTAGATATTAATCAGCAAACAGTACGTGATGAAATTGTTAATTTTTTTTTCTCTTCTTCATGCTCCAATAAATATATTATTTAATGATAAATTATTTCACGTGTTGAAATATTTGAAATCGATTCTTTTGTCCTTATTTGTTTTGACTAGAGCAAAATAATTTTTTTTTTAATGTATATAAATTCCTGGCTGCTTTCCTGTAATCTATTACTATTTTGTTTTCAATTGTCATATAGAAATTCTGAGAATACAGTTAACCTTAATTAAGCATTGATGAATTCATTATTACGAAATTAATTCACATGTATAAGTAGATATATTTTGAAACACATCTTAATATAATAACTGAGTTGGAAATAATGTATTTAGGTTGAATAAACATTCAAATATAATGAAATTTTTTCTCCTTTTTTTTTCAACATTTCTTCCCAACTCTTGATCAATATGTAGCAATGATAATTAATTTGCTTCAATGAATACAAAAATTTCTGTAAATAAAAAATTCAATAATAAAATTCATACAACATGCGTAAATGAAATGGTTATTGCAATTTTCCTTTGTATTGCATCAAAAAATGAATAAATTCAATCACAGTGACTCATGAGGAAAAAATAATTCGACAAAATTTTTCCGTTTCAACAATGACATGAACATGATTATTAAAATACGTAAATTTTATTAAATAAACAATATATATATATTACTCATATATACATACATACATACATACATACATACATACATACATACATACATACATACATACATACATACATACGTACATACATACATATGTGTTATTAATATATACAACTATATGATTATTAATTAATTGTAAATAAATAAATAACATTAATAAAATACTTACATTTTAAGCCATCACCGGCAGAAATGTGAATGCAACTTAATGCAAATAATAAGGCACAAAAAACCTTCATCATGTTGATCTTCTAAATACTTCTTGAACAATCAAATAAGTGATTAAGAAAATCAAGGAGAAAAATGTACTTTTTTTTTAATTTGATGACTTCGAACTTATATCGAAGCAACCTTTATACACACTGGTATAGAAGGTCGCTCGTAGAAAATAATATCAAATAAGAAATATCAAAGAAGGACCCAAATGGACTATTGGACACTTGGAAACAAAGTACGCTTGATAGATAGCTGGTAGCAAGTATGAAATATAATAACCAGTAAACGTTTGTCTGTGAATATATTTCTCATGATAATTTCGACGCACTTTCTTCTTTGCGCATGCGTTGATGAATCAGCCAACAGTTCGCTCTGTTTGTGTGTGTAATTATCTTTGTACCCAACGTTTCAACAGCCAGTTCAGTCGAGGAAATTTTATATTAATATTTCACAGTTGAATAAAGCGTCGAAGCGAGAGTATTCACGCTTTAATTTCATCGTGATCTTTGATCAAAAAAATATTGGTAAGGATAATTCATTTTATTATAAAGAATATTCAAGTTCGTTATTGCTAAGTAAAAATCATTGCTAATATTCTAGAATTTCCTAAATAATTTATCTCATTGTTATACATTAAAAGTATATGTATTTGAATGATATTGCGCATTTAATTATTTTTTTGATACAAAAGAAATTATTCCGCACATTTTATTTGAATTTATGAGTATCATTTGCATCATTAATTGTTGATGAATCATGATGTTCATATATGACTGATATATTTTTTTTTATATATTTATCAATGCAATTATGATAAGCATTTTCCTGGATTTAATATAACTTATTTTATTTTCTCAAGTAATATTAAATAATATTCATATGAATAATTGCAGAAATGATGATGAAACTTGGGGTATTATTGGGGATTTTGCTGGTTAGCTCATATGCTACAGCTGAATTTTGCTACAACGATGTAGAGGCTGCATGTGGCTCATCTGAAGCTGGTATGTAGTTATTACCAAACATGTACTTTGATTTGATTTATCATGGTTTAAAGATGAAACAACCCTAAGAAACTCAGAAATAAATTAATTTGTTTTTTTTTTTGTATTTATTTTCAGATGGTGTTTTGCTCGCAAATTGTGATGCTAAATATGGAGGAATTGATGCATTAGTGACCGATCTTCAAGCATATGCTAATGCTCTAATTGAAACTAGTTTCGATTATTTATTGATGACAGCACACTTTGGAAATTTTGAAGCTTATCGTCCAGGATTCCACGCACTCTATCTTAGTTTGTCAGATAAAGCATGGGAGAATGGCATTAAGACAATCCAATTTATTACTAAACGCGGTGGAAAAATGAATTTCAATCAACCACCTCGTTTGAAGAGAAACGTACTACACTTACATATTATTTTTCAAAGATTCTATTAATTTAATATTTATTTTTAAAATATTGCTTGATAAGTTATTGTTTCCATTTACATTTATATTTTTTTCTCATCCAATATTTACAGACAAAGGAGCGTCATTTGGAGTTGAATGAATTGCATAGCTTGGCCAAGGCCCTCGATACGGAAAAGAAATTGGCAGAAGAGGCATTGCGTATTCATACACAAGCCCAACATCACACCAAACAAGACTCTTCAGTTGCTCATCATATTGAGGAGGAGTTTTTCAAAGATCAATCTGAACGTGTAAGAGACCTGGCTGGTTATACAACTATTCTGAAATCACTATTAGTTGATCGTGATCCTTCTATATCACTTACGCTGTTTGATGATTATTTGAAGAGCGTTTATTAATTATCTTACCGAATATAAATTGAAAAAAAAAAACAAAAATATATATTACATTATATTGATAATTATCAATTTTACTCCCAATGAAAGTTATCTTTTTTTTTCCTCTGAAATAAATTGCATTATTTTTTTTTTGTTTTACTATGTAATTCATATGTAATTTACTATATAAATGTAAAGTCAATAAAGTTCTATTGTTTATAAATTACCAAAATTTAATTGTATTGAAATAATAAATATATTGATATATTACTTCTATAAAATTTATTCTTTGTGAACAATTGGGTTATGGAATAAGATACTTTAGATAATGAAAAATTTTTGCCTCTATATAGTATTGTACTGGGTATTTTGAATGAATGTGTGTATTATGTACTTAGTATATACACACATTTAAATATATATGTGTAATATACATGCTTCCACACATCACACACACTTACGCCATTTCAGAATTCAATATGGCTGCTATCGTTGTCATCTACATTCCATAGTTGGGAAAGGTACACTCCCCCTCTAGCTACTTTTGTGTATACGGTACTTATCTTCCAATTGAAAATACAAAAAAAAAATTAGTAATAGAAGTCAAAATATTCCCTACATTGGCATAATAAAATTAATATAAATACAATTATACAACGTGGCTAAGTACTGAGCAATATAAAATTTTAACATACAAGTATTAAATATAAATTTACATAATTGGGTTGTTAATGCACATGCATGTACAAATATAATTAGTAAAAGAGGTGAGTGATTCAACGTACACAATTAATAAAGACAGCTGTCAAAACTCTGTGGCAGATAATTCGAATTTAAAATTACTGTAATGGAAAATATAAAAAAATAATTTATTTGTTTATAAAATTTACTGAAAAATATATTATATTATATTATTGATAAATAATATGAATATTAAATAGTGTATCAACAATTATAAAATTTTTTTTATAGTATTCATTTGTCGATGAAGTAATTTTAAATTAACCTCATTATTGCAACCAATAGCTGAAAAGAAATGATATGAAAAACAACCTGTGTAATTATGTATATAGAAAAAAAAAATTATGCCCACGCAGACAAGACAAATAAATGTAATATCAGCCAGACAAATTATTTTAAATATATTTTAAATTATGCAGTGTGTATATATGTATTATTTTATTAATTAAAAATAAAAAATTTATTTCAGGAAAAGCGAAAGATAAAAAAAATATTTCTATGATTTCATAGAGAAATTATCATATACGTATGAGGATTGTGACACGTAATATGAGTCACAGGTGATGAGTATAAATTATATATCCAATCCAGCTGCACCATTGGATATTACAGTTGGCTGTAATACAATCCTTTTCTCAGCCTTGGAATTGGGTATTAAGAGTGAAAAAGTGTTTGCCGAAAGTAAAGCCATATCAACCGACGAGCTGGCGCTGTTAGGAAAACTGGAAGAGGCAAACAGGTATAATATATAAAATTATTATTTTATTTAAATAACTAGATTGATTATTAACATTAATTTTATATTTGTTTCAGGCTCATAGAATCAGATGTGAAATCATGTAATTCATTACAAAGCAGCGGTCATAGTAGAAAAAGTTCCGAAACATTTCAAGGACAATTGGCGTCGGGTGGCAGTGGTGATGATGATCCTGCAGCCCGACGCCACACACCAACAGATTGTGAAGTTGATGTATGGAAACGATGGGGTAATATCGTTGCAGATTGGGAGAATTATTGGAAAAAACATAAAGACGTGATCAAAGAATTAGTAAAGCAAGGAATACCCCATCATTTTAGGTATTGATTAAATAATTAGCCATGAAAAAAAAAGCACAAATTTGTTGTATTAGTTTATAAAGTTCATGAAAAAAATATTAGATTAGTAATTTAAATGGATTTAAATAATTACAGAGGTATTGTATGGCAGTTATTGTGTGGAGCACATGATTCGCCGGTTAAAAAACTATTTGCTGATTATATTAAAGCTACATCAGCTTGTGAGAGAACAATTAGGCGAGATATAGCACGTACATATCCAGAGCATGAATTTTTTAAAGAAAAAGATGGACTTGGACAAGAGAGTTTGTTTAATGTTATGAAAGCATACAGTTTACATGATCGTGAAGTTGGTTATTGTCAGGGATCGGGTTTTATTGTCGGATTACTTCTCATGCAGGTTTGATTAACTATTATTTTATCTATTAATTATAAAATGAAATAAATAATTTATCAATTTTATCATAAAATCAATAAAATTACTTTTATTTATTTCAGCAAATGCCAGAGGAGGAAGCGTTTGCTGTATTGGTGGCGCTCATGCAAGAATATCGTTTGCGTGATATGTTCAAGCCAAGTATGGCTGAATTAGGTGTTTGTATGTATCAATTAGAACACTTAGTAACAGATACTTATCCAGAGTTGTCTGCTCACTTTACTGCTCAAGGTTTTCATACTTCAATGTATGCATCCTCTTGGTTTCTTACTTTATTTACAACGGCATTAAGTTTACCTTTAGCATGTCGAATTTTTGATGTTTTTCTCATGGAAGGCATGGATATTATATTTAAAGTTGCATTGGCAATGTTAGAATTGGGACGAGAGGATTTGCTCAGTTTAGATATGGAAGGAATGTTAAAGGTATAAAGTTGAAGATTGATCTTTTCATCAACATGATTTAAAAATAAGCGAGTGAATTATTTATTAATCTTGAATCTTTTGTTTTTTCTGTTTCTCTGGATAGTTTTTCCAAAAAGAATTACCAGGCAGAGCTGAAAATAATCCAGATATTCTTATGAATTTATCATATGGAATGAAAATTAATCCAAAACGTATGAAAAAATTAGAGAAAGATTATACGGTATTGAAGATGAAGGAACAGGAAGAAATGGTTGAATTACGAAGATTGCGAGCGGAAAACCGTTTGTTACGTCAACGAACTGAATTACTGGAGGCAGAGTCAGCTGAACTGGCGGACAGATTAGTTCGCGGACAAGTTTCCCGTGCCGAGGAAGAAGAAACTGCATTTGTTGTACAACGTGAATTGGCAGCATTGAGACATACGCATTTAGAGACGAGTCATCAATTAGAGCAAGCTCATGAGGAATTGCGATCATTGTCAATGCAATTAGAGGAAAATGTGTCATCTAAACAATCGTCAATTGATGAAATTGTTTTGAAGCAAGAAGTATTAATGCAAAAGGAAGAAATGGTTGAATGTTTACAGCAAGAATTAGTGCGTGTTAGATTACATGAAGCAGAAAAAGACGCGACAATTCGTGATTTGCGTGCGCGAATACAGGAATTGGAGCAAGATAAAAAAACATTGCGTGAATCAACGCCGGATAATTCAGTGGCGCATTTACAAGAGGAGTTAATAGCTGTAAAATTGCGTGAAGCTGAAGCAAATTTGTCATTGAAGGATTTACGACAGCGAGTTGGCGAGTTGAGCACTGCGTGGCAACGTCATTTACAGGAACATCGATCAGCTCAATCAGCACCAGCTGCCGATTCAACACCAAAAAAATTACTTTTTTGGGAAAATCGCGGTCACGAAGTACAGAAATTAGAGGAAGATCTTATGTCGACACGTGTACGCGAAATGGTTGTACTTAGTGAAGTAAAAGAATTAAGATTAAAAGTAATGGAACTTGAGACACAAGTTCAAGTCGCGACAAATCAACTTCGTCGTCAGGACGAAGGTGAAAAACAATTACATGAAGATTTAGAGGATTCAAACGCAAAGGTTAAAGAGTTAACAAGTAAATTGCGGGAACAAATGCATAAATATTCGGACTTGGAATCAAAAATGAAAGATGACGCTATGATGGCACGTATAAGAGACGCTGAACACGCTCAACAAGTCGCGGAATTGACGCAAAAAATATCATTACTCGAATTAAAGGTAAATGATACTTTAAAAAAAAATAGATTATAGTAATTAATTTTATTTTACTATAGTCATTTGATTATTATTTTTTATATATTTTTAGAATGAAGAAATGTATGCCGAAGGTGAATTGAGAAATAATTTAGATGATAGTGATCGTGTACGCGATTTGCAGGACAAAGTCGCTGAATTGAAAGCGGAGGTAAGGGCGTTGTTATCAGTTGGGAATTCCACAACTGATTATTAGTTTTATTTCTTTTTACTTAAAAACAAAAATTATAAAGATAAGAGCGGCTCTACAATACATCGCATTCGTTTTTAATTCACAAATAATATTAACGATATCATCAATTATATCTTCTGAATTTATAGTTTCCTACGCCAATAACCAGTCCGGAGACAGAGCCTTGGCGATGGCTCGAGTAAATTGAAAAATCCGTCTAATATCGAGTACGTGTAATTTTTTTAAAATGTCAATTACCAATGCATTACTTTTTTTT
>JAQQBR010000004.1:3354798-3378945 GCA_030347285.1 Microctonus hyperodae
TTTGAATGTTGATGAAATTTCTTTATACATTTGAGGTAGTATTATGATTGCTTTAAATGCAATATGTTGAATTTTCTAAAATTTATGGTTCATCATGCTTTTCAATATTATGTATATATATATACATATATATGTATATTTGTTATTGCCGTGACAAAAAATGCAATTGAATTATAATAATGATTCTTAGACTCAATTAATTCTAAATATTTAAAGAGTATTAAATTATTATAATGTCACTGCATATAATTTATACACATATATATGTACATTTATGTACATTTTTTTATGAATTTATATTTATATAGAGATTAGAAGCATCTGATGCTAATATTCAGCTGGTATACTAGAGCATGTTCATTTTATAAATACTTTTAGTATTGATATCAATGAATTATTTTACTTTTATTCTATTTTTTTGTTTTCTTCAAATTAATTCATCAATTATTTTGTAATGAGAATGCAACAAAAAGAAGAAAGAATATGCGAATGCGATGTTAGTTAATATTTACCTAGTCTAAGAGTGTTCACCTTGCGTTGAAAAATATTAAAAAATGGAGCTTCCAGTACAGAGAGATATGATCAATGATCATTGAACTTTAAACTCTGCGCTGCTGTAAAAAATTCCGTACAAATTTTTTGTGTCTTAGATCATGAGGTTGAATTATAGTAAATATCGATGGACTAATTCAGCGGATTTCATCGGACAGAACTTCAACTTTGATACAAAGAGTGATTTTAACGAACGAGAACACAACATATTATATACAAGATCAAGTCAATAAATGTGACAGTATGTGAATTCTCCAAGACTCTAGTATACCGAATATAGTTAACATCGAAATTGTGTGATTAGATGATATAAATAAGAACATATTTCGAAGTTAACTAGTTACTTAAATTAGAAATTAATAGTATATGATTATGTGGCACAATACCAAGTATTGTAATATCGTATGTAGTTATTCAGTATATTATATTTGAATGCAGTGAATTAATCATTTCAACCAAAAAAAATCGTATAATTGAAAAAAAAAATGGTTGAAGAAAAAAATTCTAAATTATAATTATTTCTCATACAGGCATTTATATAGCTGAAATTTTATTATTTGTATCAAGTATTGCATTTTAATGTGATTGTGTTTTTAAGATGAATTCGAGAGATTTTTATATTAAAAACAATTTTTTATTAATCCAGTGCTATAGTGGAGGGGGGCCAAGCAATAGACGCAATGCATTTTTGTATTAACAATTTATTTATAGACGAAATGAAAAAAAGAAAAAAAATATATTATAATCTATGATATAGAATCGATGATGATAGTATTGTATAATCTCAAAGTTATGACTTCATAATTTTAGATTTTATCTATTTACATTAAAGGCATGTGTATGAAATACAAAATACCGACATCGCATGGTATCATATTATTTATTGATGAAATAATAATATAAAAATAATTTCAAAAGAAATGTAGAACAAAGATATTCCGATCGAAAAAAAATATACATATATATTCTAGAATTGTGATGAAATTATGTGAAGGGCGCAAAATTTTTCTTTTAGGCTTATGGCAGTTGAGCTCTTTACTTTGAATATATTTTCGTCATCACCATCAGCATCATTATTATCATCATTATCATCACAATATATATTCACTGATTTGTTCATAATAATAATAATCTTATACTTATGACGTATAAGCTTTTTACTGTGTTTCGTATTTACACTCAAGTTCTAAATCTTGAATCTAGAACAAAGATAATAATGAAAAAAAAATTAATTAAATAATTAATTTTTAATGTTTTCCTACACTGAAATAAAATGGGTTTAAAAACAAAAAATGATTTTTATACAATATTTTAAAATGATATAAAATTTTGAATTGATATCTTTTTCAAAGGAAATTAAATTATAGTTAATTTGTTTATATAATTTTGATTATTTATCACATTTACCTCTTGTAATTTTTGTACTTCTTGGGACAATAGATTATCCAAAATTTCTTGGAATCGTTGGCGCAATTTTAAATTTTCTATATTCGCAATTTCCGCTTCTTGTTGCTGTCGTCTTTGACGTAATTCACCTAATTCATTGTGAAGAGTTACCAATCGCGATTGCATCGAATCTAAAAAAAAGGAGAATGAAAAAAAAATCAATTCAGTTGAGTGAAAAAAAAAATATTTTTATATTACCTTTTGGTACAGCTATCGGTGCATTTTCCGAATAATTTTCCGGAATAATGTATTCAGAATGAAAATCTTCTATTTTTGGAATCTTTGGTACACTCTCATCTGTTGTTCGATTGTCTTGCTCTTCAGTATTTCCTGACGGGAACATATCTTTACTAAATTCTGTCAGTAATTGATTGCAAGTATTTGTATCCTGACCAGAACGCTCTGAATATCCAACTTGCAATGAATTTGAATCTGAAACTCTACTGTCAGCTGATAAACGACTGTTATCATCCAGCTCCATAACATTTATGTTAGTTTCTTCATCGTCATCTTCACTATCACTAACAGCTTCACCGAATATATCATGCTCAGCTATAATTTAAACAAATAAGTACATTAGAATAATCAAAAATTATACAAAATACCGAAATGTCATATTAAATGAACTAAAACACTATATTGTTCATGAATAACTCACCAACATCAACGCTTTGTGATGAAGAACCATTTGCTCCATCTCTTTTACCTTTCAGAATACCCGAAATCGATACTTTATTTGACTTTGTTGGATCCTCATCTTCACACACAACTTCCCATTCAACATTGACTGCTTCATTATCAACTCGTAACAATCGTTTAACTTCTTTTTCAATTTCTGGTGCTTCGACGTATTTTTTCTTTAAAGTTTTACGAAAACGTTTTTTACGAATATTTTTCGTTGGTGGTGCAATACCATGAGGCCACAAAAATTTCCTATCAACTTTATTTGGATCTTTTTTTTTTTGTCTTACAGGAGATTCATCGTCAGTCGTGTGATCATCTTCTTCTTTACATATTAATATCTGAAATATATTTATATTATATTAATTCACATTACTCTGCAGAATAAAAATATTTTCAATTGAATTATATATATTTATTTACTTGACAAATATCTGCAGTTTTGTAAAAACTTTTGTTATCAATTGTTTTCAATGCCTCAACAATTGTTGGTAAATCAACAATCTAGAATAAACAATTAAAAATCACGAAATTAGTTGAATAATTTTATGAATTGAATCAGAAACAAATAGATCAATATTATCATACCTTTGCATGTAGTAACCAATGGTCAAATCTTACTTCGCCATATCTCATGTCATTTTCAATTTTAATTGACAATCTATCTTTCAATGGTGCACCTGATTGCAGAAGTTCTCTCAATACTTTTGCTGGTTCCTGGAAATATTATAAATGATAATTATCCATTGGAAAAAAATTAATTATATAATTTTCAATGAAAATGAAAAATTAATAAAATGATAAATACCTCTGGAAGACGCATGATTAACTGACTCTCTAATTCAGCTTGTGGTTCACCACGATTTTTATTTAAATCCGGATTAGGATGCCGATGCATTGTATCAAAATAATTTTAAATATTACTCATTAATAATAAATATACAACAAACCACTGTGCTCCAACTTTATTCATATAATATACCGATTCACTTTTTTTTTCATGGATTTTCCTCTGGATAAAGGTTATGTTTTGTTCCTTTCACACCGGTCATTTTGATATTTCAACATAGTCGTCTCAACATACCCATTTACCCAATTTTCAAGTTTATGCATTCTTTTTCTTCATCATCATATGTATATCAAGGGAGTCGTTTTAGGTTAGGTTCGAATGCATGAACGAATCGCCACATAAAAAAATGGCGGCGCCACTATCTATTGCGCTATCTCTCTCACACAGTCGGCAAATTAAGATGGCGAACTCTCTTTTTGCCAGACCCTGATTATAGAGTATCTATTTAATTCAAAATAAACACGTCATGGACACGAGGGCGCTCGTTTATAGACAAAATTGAGAACACAAATAAAAATCCTCCATGACTACGCTCTGGGTATGACGTATCAGGTTCGAGGATTCGTGTCCTTATGATAATTATAGCCAGAAGAAGAGCGATACAAAAGAGTGTATATATGTATATATATTGTAGTACATGTATGGTACAATATACAACAGGCGTCGGATAAACCCCCGCAACAATTTAAAATGGCGACTATGGGGTGTGGCACACGCGCATGCGTACACTCCCTAAATCTCCGGAATATATGTAGTTTGAGCTATATTGGTTGGTATTAGTGAACGTAGCGTTTGAGACCTGATTCCTGAGTAATACACCGGCCGGCTAAGCACGCGCCTCAGTATCTTGGCGACATTTTGTGGAGTATATCTCCGGAGATTTTTTTTGCAATTACATTTATTGCATTTAATATATATTTTATTTGTTGGAGTATTGTGTAAGGCATTGATTAAATAAATTGAATAGTTTATAATAATCTAATAATATAAAATTAAAAAAATAACAGGAAATAAATAAAAAATTAACAATGACGGTGGCAACAGAAGTGGAAAATAATACAACGGTAGTAGGTGAAAAAGAAAATAAGGAGGTGAAAGATATGAAAACGGCATTGAATGAAGAGATGCCTGCAGATAATAAGCAACAAGGTGATGATACAAAGGAAACAACTGAGAAAATTGAAAATGAAAAAAAAGATGATAATACCACTACTGGCGGTGGTGATGAATCATCAAATAAATCAGCAACAGTGCATAAAACCAATTATGAAAAAGATGTCGTATATCTCTATCAATATTCACGGACACCAGTAATACCATCCATTTCAGCATCATGTCTTAAAGTTGAGACATGGTTGCGATTGAACGAGATTAAATATGAGGTAAATACTTTATACTATAAAATCCACGTTAACAAATACAAACATTCATTATTCACAATAAATAATTCATGATTATTAAAAAATTATCATTTAATGCAATGCATGAATTATCTAAATGATTAATATATTTATTTTTTTAATCAATGAAAATTTTTGCGTGCTCTTACATCGAATTTTTATTCGTAGCTCGAGTAGGACGCCATTCTTATGTATATATCTCTCTCTCCCTCTCTCGCCCTATGTATACACACGTATATAAGCGTAGATATATAAGTATCCTTGTCACATCATCACCCTCATTTTATCATCTTATTCTTATTGTGAATACGTTCTTCAAGAAGCTTTTTATAGATCATTATGGGGAAATATGTACATACGGCATTCCATAAGCATACTATAGTTAGGTCAGGCCAATATGTGTATACATGTATAAAATTATTTTATATTATATTTAAACGTTTGAGAATGGGCGCGGATGCAGAACAAAGCAACTATCCTATTCACACTAATGAATACGATAATGTTACATACAATACATTCCTTCAGGTCAATCTTCAAAAAAGAGAAGGAATAAAAAAAAAATGTAGAGAGAGCTTTTGTGACCTCGATTGCATTATGAGTGTATGTTGTTAAATAGGTTGATGGACGATAGATGTTATTTTGGAGTGGCAGAAAGTAGCGAGTTGCATTTAATTTTCTTTTCTTTTTTTTTTTTATTGTTTTATTTTAATGTTGAACATTATTCATTGATTATTCAGTGTGCATATATATTTTTTACTGATTGACAGTGACTTTTTCTTCGGACATTCCTCACGCGTATTGCACAGCGATTATAATTCCAATACCAAAATAGGTATTGTATAGAGCGGATGTTACATTACTGGGATCATTAAGGAGTCTCGCGTTTATTATGGCACTCCTTAAACAATTATTGTTTCGTGCAATTATTCAATAGAAAGAAAATGAGTAGCGTGCATGTGTCAATTTCGGTTGAATTTATGCCATTTCTTATGGCACACATACACGCACGCACTCGCACAATTTATTTGCGTGTGCATGATAACATTTGAATTATTTGTTTAATTTATTCATGTTAGGAATTATTAGAAATGAATTTCTAGTCAGCGAGTTATTGATTGAATGCCGAGTAGAAATAGCTTTGGGGGAAAGAAAATAGAACTAATCACCAATTACTTTAATTGGTTAATTGAATTGTAAAATGAAAGTAAAAGGGTAAACTCAATGCATATGTACATGCTTGTATGTATAAATGTACATATATATAATTTATTTCAGTTGCTGAGCAAGAGTAGTATCGATTTATTTGTATGTAAATGATGAAAATTTATGTTTTAATGTATTGAAACATATATGCATTTTATGGATTATAAGATCCCTTTTTCTTTGTGCTTTTTTTTTTGTTTGTCCCCCTCTCCTACTTTGAATGAATGAGGCAGCTCATAGCGGTCGCGAAGTGGTGCCCCCACGATCAATACTAGCACGCAGTACAACGATAACAACTACGATGATGGCAACTTCAGAGAGTTGAAACTGGCGGGGATGTTGCCAGGCAACGGAAGCTGTCTACCCATGGGTTCATCGGCCTTTCTCAGTTTCTCTCTGGCTCTCATTTCTCTTGCCCTACAATATTATATATATATTCATATGCATACAATACGCAAATAATATAAATTTATTTGTTCAATTGTAAAATGAATTGAATGTATTTAACATTTTGTTTAAGGGAGAATGAGACATTTATTTTGAATTTAAATTGAATAAATGATGCAATTATTGTTTTGATATTTTAATGATTCTTAATGATAACAAAAAAATTATAAATGATTTTCGTAATGATGAGATTTTATATATATATTTTTCTTTCAGAATGTGGATCATAAAATGAAATTCCGTTCAAAGAAAGGTCAATTACCGTTTATTGAGATTGATGGAAGTGAAATTGCGGATAGTACAATTATTATTCGTGAATTGAGTCAAAAGTTCCGAAAAGAATTAGACGCTAATCTAACATCTGAACAACGTACCATATCTCACGCAATGATCTCAATGATTGAAAACCATCTGGTGTGGGTGGTTGCTTGGTGGCGCGCCAAGAATACGGATTCGGTTTTGAAAGGATATCAAGTTAATTTGCAACACGCACTTGGTACACGCATACCAAATGGAATTCTCAATATCTTCTTCAAATTTACATACGGCCGAAAGGTAAATTTTAATTAAATATAAATGTGTGATTATAGAATTGATTTTGGTAGTTAGTAGATTATTTTGTAAAAAATTTTTTGATTAAAGTTAATCGTTGATTAATATTTCGTTTTTTTTTTGCTTTTATTTATTCAGGGAGCCAAAAAAGTGAAAGCGCAAGGTATGGGCATTCATACTGCAGAAGAAGTTGCCCAATTTGGTTGTGATGATTTGAAAGCTCTTTCTGATTTACTTGCTGATAAACCATTTTTCTTTGGCGATGAGCCCACTACAGTCAGTATAGTGAAATTATTTTTAGAAGTTTCTCGTTTAGAGTTTTGGGAAATGGAAATTTTTTAGAAATTATTCATGGGGATGAAATAAACTTTTATATAAAAAAAATTCTTAATAATTCTAGACGAGAAATTGTAATAATTAATTGTACATTAGAATGCTCGATACAATATTAATATATTTTTTTTTATTAAATAACTATATATTCCATTAAATTATTTCAGTTGGATGTTGTTGCATTTTCGCATCTTGCACAAATATTATACATTGAAAAATCAACACCATATGCATTGAGAGATTATATGCAAGATAATTGTCCAAATTTAGTTGGACATTGTTCACGTATGAAGGAAAGATGTTTCCCAGATTGGGAAGAAATTTGCAGTTCATTGGATATGAATACTCATTTGCCAAAGCCACCTAAGGAAGAGAATAAAGAGAGTAAGGAAGACAAAAAAGAAACTAAAGAATCAAAGGAAGGTAAGGATGGTGACAAGGAAAAAGCCGATGGCGAGGAGAAAGAAGGTGAAAAAGATAAAGAAGTCGATGAGAACAAAGAAAAGGAGGAAAGAGTAGAAGAAAAATAAATGAATTAGGTTGTTTATACTATACTGACGCAATCGATGAAAAATAATGATGAAGGCGCGTGAAAAAAAAACAGAAAGAAATGAAAGAAAATAAATAAATAAATGAATAAAATAAGTCAAAGAAATTGAATCACACGACGATTGAGGGTAGGAAATTTATATAAAAAGCAGGAATATGAAAACAAAAATATATTATTTCTGCTTGGGTCTCTCTCTTTTTTTATATATACATACAAATATATATATATATAACATATAGTATTGATATCTTTTATATTGATTTATTTTTTTTTTTACTTTGTCGATTATGAAATAGCATTTAAAGCAATATTTTGACTCTAAAATGATTGTGGTACTTTTCGGGCACTGATACAATGATTCAGGGTCAGATATGCAATATAAGAACCGCAATAGACTTTGCCATATGCTGGATTTTATTTTTAAGTTTATATTAATTTTTTTTTAATTACAACAGCCGAATGTAATGTACACATTTTTCGATTTGAGAAGATATTTCATTTATTATTCGATTATTATTACTATTATTACGTAATCATTTATATACATAGTCAAAAAAATTATTGATTTAAAATGAAAAAACTCATAAATTAGAATTGTTATGAAATAAAAACTAATAGTTATTAGTTAAAGCTCTCTTTTGGCCATAATCAGTGATTTACTGATGATGGTAGGGATTATAAGAATAAAAAAAAAACGGCCCGATACGTATGCAAAAATCGATTAATGGAGCGGCTCTCGATGTAGAGAAATGTAAGAAATGATAAAGATATACCAGGATAAAATCGCATGAAATAATTAATTCGTTAGCGATTTTTTTAAGAAATAAAATAAAAATCGAAAACCATATTAATTAAAGTCATAATAAATTTGTGATATAAAAGAAAACGAAACGGAAGTTACGACACATTGACTGTATAATTAATCAATTGCATGCGTCATATTCTAATCAATTCGAAATTTATTGAGTAGTGTTAGCAAACTAAACCATGACGTCATTTAAGTACAATAAGCATTTCAATAGACTTATTAAAAATAATACTTGAAAGGGAGGAAAAAAACGAAAAATGAAAAAAAAAAAATAATAAAAATGAAATTTTTTAAGCGCAATCCGAAAGCTTTTACACAAACACTTATACACGTTTTTTTTTTTGAAAATGCTGTTTTTACCATTTATAACTAGATAAAAATTTGTATATCTTTTTTTTTTTCATCACGCCATCGTCATTCCTGTTAGTCGTAGATTTTTTTATATGTGTATTTTTTACGAACTATTGCAATAAGCAGCAGGGCATACGTGTGTATTAAAAATTAAATCGAATTTTTATATTATTTCATTTCATGGCGCAATTGTTTAAAAACAAATTTCGTATGTCCATAAAATTCATATTAAATTTTAAGTTGCATAATTTTGACTAATAGCATGACGTGTATACACACAATTTAATTTGTATAATTATATTGACGAATTCATTGATATATTTTGATTATATTTTTTTTTTGTATTCTCATCGAAAGATTCTGATTTTTTTTCTTGTTATCCATTTGAAAATACTGCCATGTAGCAATCATATATCCAACATTATGATAATGCCATGTCATATATTTGAGCACATATGAATATATCTTTATATGATCAAAAATCAATTGGTTGTGGTATAAATTAATTAAGATAATTTTCACCTTCGACATGGCAGCTACAAAAAATATTTTACTTCATTATAATCAATTATTATTACTACTTAATTTTTGTCTAATAAACAATTATATTGACCACTGAATTATCACCAGGGACGCAGCATTCTGTATGAAAAATAATAAAAAAAAAACAAATATGAATTGAATCAGCAAAAAATAGTTTACGAATAATATATATTACATATTAGAATAATTCAATGTGAATTAATTTTCAGTTTATACTCAGTGCTATGTATTTCACTGTCATTATTACACAACATCATTAATTGTATCATGCAAAAAAAATAAACTGTGTTTATAAATAATAATCGATTCGTTTATAAATTTTATACATTCAAAAAAAATTTATTACTGTTGTTTGTTCTCGAATTGAATCTCGCGGTAAGTTGAATCTACGGCGCACAATCAGAAACTCACATACTGCTCTGAAAAAATCTAACATGTATACCACCCACGATGAGAGCTGCAGCGGGGGTAGTTGAGGGGATAATTGTTTAATCTATATACAGACGCATATGTCGTATGTATACATCGCGCCATTTGATATCTAGTCGTTTGGTTTTCATTCATCGGCTGAACAGTTTTCTTTACTCATTCGCAATATTATATACATTCAAAGCGGCTGTTCTATATGACATTAAGTAATCGAAGACACTTAAAGATTATACTGTGTATTACATAAAACATTATGTACTATTGATATTTAATAATGAATCTTAGAAAATATACTATTTGTATTGTTACGAAATGTATAACTAAAATGCCAAGATATGTAATTAATTTGGAATAAGAAGTGTAAAACTCTATTTCTACATTAAAATAATCGTAAGTATAAATTTAATTTAGTCATAGCGCATGACTTCAATTCAATATAATATATTGTAATACGACAATTTGATGCGTCAATTATTTAAATCAATGTGAATAGATACGCGTGATGAGTAATATATTAATAAAAAAGCTTTTGTTATATTTTGACTTCAGTGAACATAAAACAACAAATTGTACACGAGATGGCTATCGAAATTTTAGACGTTGATCATCTTGCAATAAGTGCTATTGTAACAATTGGTATGCAATTGATATTTTTTTCAATTGCTGCTACGTTTCAAATGGATAAACTCACTGATTTTGCTGGTGGTATGAATTTTATTATTCTGGCTTTGCTTTCATTTTTCCTTGGACAAGAGGGAAAGGTTTGTTTAATTATCATCACTTACAATTTATAAATAGAAGAAGTTAAATTTTAATAATTATTAATTGTTTTTAATTAGACATATGACAGCCGTCAATTAATGGTGACAGTATTTGTTTGCCTATGGGGATTTCGTTTATCTGCATATTTATTGTATCGAATATTAAAAATTGGTCGTGATAAAAGATTTGATGATAAACGCAGTAATATTATAAGATTTGCGGTCTTTTGGACATTTCAAGTGAGCTATTAAATATGACCTGAATACAAAAATGAATGTATTTCTTTCGATTATTGTTGTAATGAAATATTGAATTGTTAGGCAATTTGGGTATATGTTGTCAGTTTGCCTGTGATGATTATAAATTCACCACGACATAAAATTCCACCGGCTCCAAAGACAATGACAACATTGGATAGTGCTGGAACTGGCCTTTTTATAGTTGGTTTATTGGCAGAAACGTACGCTGATTTGCAAAAATTTTCATTCAGAACTGATCCAGTTAATAACGGAAAATGGTGCAATGATGGTAAATAAATAACAATATTCTATTATAAATATATATATTTATTTCTTTTTTGATAATTATCGATTTAGAAGGTGAATAATATTTGTAATTATTTAACAGGATTGTGGCGACTGTCGAGACATCCAAATTATTTTGGGGAAATTGTTGTTTGGTGGGGAATCTTTATTGTATCTTTGAATGTCATTGAAGGAATTGAGTGGATTGTTATTGCGTCGCCAATTTTCACTACGATAATAATATTGTTCTTATCGGGAATGCCATTATTGGAAAGAGCATCTGATGAGAGATATCGAGAGTGAGTAAATTTAAAAAATTTACAAGATATACAGAATGTTATCTGATTTTTTTTTCAGTAATGCTGAGTATCGTCAATATAAACAATCAACATCGCCTTTAATTCCTATACCACCAGCCATTTATCAGGAAGTACCGTGGTTTCTAAAGTTTATATTATGCTGCGAATATCCATTGTATGATTCTCTTGATGTCAAGCCACGTTCAGCCGTCACTGAATCAACATCAATTAGTCTCGCAGCGTCCACGTAGCTATAAATTAACGTCAGAATTCTAGCGCGGAATTCTGGCGTTATTTATTTGCAATTGAGAAAATTAATTATGTTATTTTAATCTACAAATTACATTTTGAATCTTTTACAATTAATATTATCAAATATTCTTAAGATTTAATTGATGATGACGGTTCAATGATTTGCTTATTTATAAATTTATTTTCGTTTGATATCTATCGTATGCTTCGTTATAATTTTCACAATTTTACTCTTTTGTTGACAATATGAAATCAATGCTCATCAATGAATATTCATTGAAAAAAAAGGCTATGAATTTTATCAAGAATTTCTACAAACGTTAGATATTAGATTATTTTGCTCAAAAATTTTCCATTTTTAACTTATTCATTGAGAAATTTAAAAAAAAGGATTGTTTCGTTTTTTTTTTCTTTCTTTTGCTATGAATATTCTTATCGAATTACTTCACAAGTGACGATGAGATTCAACGTTTCTTATCGAAAGTTGTAACAAATAAATCTTCCTTCCACGTGTGAATTATTGCTACAGGAAATAATTGCGTTGTGATTATTGTGCAAACTTCCTGTAGTGATTGCAGTGAAATATAATACATTCGTGTGAATGCTACTTGAATACTTCCGCAGTAACAGATTGCGTGAAATGCAAAATAATTGAGAAAAAAAATGCGCATTCCAAATAAAATGACCCCGATTCTCTGCCATTCGGCTGTTGTTGTGATTCTGCGGTTTGAAACCGCTTAATGAGATTGATTGGAGTATTGTGCCCTCCATTTATTTATACTTATAAAGTATAAGAGAGCGTTAAACAATTCTTCCAGAAAAAAAAAATAAATTATAAATGATTAATTTGATTAAACTTGAAGAGATTTAATAGGAAAAAATAAAATAAATTAATTAAGTAAAATTCCACTGGATAATTGTCTCTTAGATTGGACGATAAACTATGAATTAGTCATATCAAATAGATTTATCTTAGAATATATATATATATATCAATTCAGGGTTCGATGTAATACTATTATATAATACGCCTAACTGATAGTGCGTTGACAACTTTCTGCTGCTAATATTCACATTCATCATTTATAATTTGACAAATTTTTCTAATAACTCATATTTTATGTGCGATTAAACATAAAATATATCTATAAGAATTGCGATGTAGGATACAAAAAAAAATTATTGCGTACAAATATCTTTTATGCCAATTAATTAGCTCCGTAATAAAAATTTGTAGATTAAGAAAATAGGAAAACAAATAATTAATGCTACACCAATTTTTATTGGAAAAATTTATTTATTTCTCATAGATTTGTACACTTTATTGTCCTACTTAATGATAAACAAATGGTACTATCTATTAAAACCCATAATGAGTAAAGAAAAAAAAAAAAAAAAAAAAGAAAATTAAAATGAGAATTAAATGGGTATATAAGCAGGGCAAGGTCCAATTGGTGGCCTTTTATATTGCACATTTTGAGAAGGCTGTGAGTGATCCTCTGATTGCTGTTGTGTATTTTGAATATTGTCAGTTGAATCAGATAATGGAGAATTTTGAAATTCAGAATTACTATGGACGGCTTTCATTAGTTTAATTTTATCTAAAATTTTCATTCTTTTTGATGATAAATTCTCCAGAGAACTTTCATCTTCATCATAATATCTTTTTTTAACTTCTTCTCGCGATGTTGAAGTAGATGGTGCTTCCGATTTTTTATTACAAATTACTTGTTTATTAAATATTCTACTTGTTTTTGAATTTTGTGAAGATCTGCGCCGTGCTGATAAAGTGGATTTATGGGGATATGGACAATTCTTACCTTTCGTGCACTTGCCAGTCTTTTCGAATTCAGGACAAATATTTGTATGTCGTTCTTTGCACTGTAAAGAAAACAATTTAATAAACAAATATCATATCACAAGTAATTATTGAATATTAATTGGAACATGTATATTCGATACATTGGATCAGGCTGAATATTAGTTTAGTTGCAAATAATAATAGATTCAAAATGAAAAAATAATAAAATGAATGAAATATTAATGTAATTGATTACCTTATTTCCCTTGGCACAATATCCTTGAAGAAAGGATTTACATATAGGTGTACTTGATGAAAATTTAACATGTAAATATGGACATGGATCGCGAATGCAACATCCATCGAGGAAATATTTACAGGTTGGCATTTTTTCCGGTCCAACATCGTGTGATAATGGACAATTGTCGAGTAAACATTTTCCTTGGAGAAAGCTAATAAGAAAAAATAATAATTTTGTTTGTTTCATATCATATTTAACGTGTCTAAATACCAAATTAAATATTAATATTTTGAAAAAGACGTAAATACTTTTTGCACAGTGCTACTTGTTTTTTGTCATGAACTTTGGGACAAGTTCCAGCAGTATGTTTTGCACAATAACCAAATCGTTGGAAGAGCAAACAAGGTTGATTATTTTTTGTCATTTTGTGACGTAAAATCTGTATTGATTTTTGTTTTGCTCGAGTGCTGAAGATAAAAAATAATAATGAAGAGGCATTTTATTTTCATTTTTAATAATGAACTAATTGAATTTCACCTGAGTAAATGTTTATAATTCGTCCGGTGAATTGAGTTGGATACTTGACTCCGATTAATTGATGTTTTTGTAATTAAATTTTTTAATTTTGATAATTTTCCGCTGGATCTAGGTGTTTTTAATTGTTTAAGAGTATTCCCAGTGATATTATTTTTTTTTCCTAAAATTAAATTATCATTTAAGTACTTATAGATAACGAAATTGATCTGATATAAGTATTAATATGACAATGTGTAAAAATTTTACTTTGATCTGATGTTCGATTACTATTTGCACTTTTTACAAGCTGAGATTTTGATGATTTATATAATACTCCATCAATTTTAATTAAATTCTTATTTGCTCTGGAAGCTGTATTAGATCTGGAAATGGTTGTCCTTCTATAAATATAAATATTTGGATTATTATGCATGTATTCACATACATATTCCATTAATGATTGAGCAGACAATTTAGAGATTGGTGAAATGAAGAAAAATATTAAATAATTTACCTTGTTACTATTTTCGATTGTGAAATTCGAATTTTATTAGTTTTAATTTTTTGCACTTTTGTACGATCAATTTTATATCTGTTATTTGTTAAATTAGTTTGGGATAAATTTTTAGATTTATTGGCAATTAATTTGGTTGAACTAATTGTCGTGAATTTTTTCAATCGATTTGAATCAATAATTTTCGTGGATTTTTGCATTTTCGGACTAATTTTTGAATTAATCGGTGTTGATTTAATTTCAGGTCGTATACGAACTAATTTACTTTTAGATAAAGAGACAAAATTAGACGGTGAATATTTTTTATTGGCACTTGAATTTTTATTAATGAGAATATTCTTTGTTTTCACTAATGACGTGGATTTATTGAGAATTTGAGGTTGGGAAACTGGCAATTGAATCTGCTCCTTTTTAACTATATCAGGTACTTTTGTTGTAAGTTTTTTCATAAATTTTGGATTTACATATACAGATTTTTGTACATTAAACGAATTCGTTGCTATTGGTGTTTCTGGAATTGGCTGCTTCATCTCAACTTTTTGTCTTACTTGTTGCAAATCACATGTTGACAATGAATTTACCATTTTAGGATTCACATGTATTGCCATATTTAATTGTACTTTTGGATTAATATGAATCACACTTTTCAATGGTTCATTAAACATTGGATTAACGTGAATATTCGATGGTTTCACATGGTGATTTTCTGTCCATTGAGAATACAAATTGATATTTTGATCCATTTTGAAACTATATATAATTCTAACGCGCAATAATACAACATCAATTGTCTACGTTTCACTGACTCAACTCAATCCGAAAAGCATGCAATACTAATGTACCAACTCTTGAATGCATAAATACCACAGAACGTCGTTGTTAATAAATAAAAATACACATGAGCACAAATATATATATGTATATCAATAATTTTTATGTTCGAAAGAAATAATAAAAGAAAACATTTCTGGAATATTCTTTGAGGACGGTTAATTGGGAAATGAAAAAATTCATTGTTTTCATAACGACGATAGAAAATATATATTTATTTATTCTCAAATTTTTATGCTGTGAATTTTTATTGAATGGGCCACAGTGGAATTAAAGTGGTTTTATTTACGCATTAGATGGTGATGCAGATGATTCTTAAAAAAAAAAATTATCCGTTGAAGTAGGTGGTGGCGCTAGTGTACAGTTACTTTCACGAATGCAGTATGGAACGCGTGCGCCATATTGCTTTAGTAAAAGCGTTGGTTGAATGATTATGAGTGCCTGCGTAGTTGGTTCCGTGTAACAGGTATGCTAATTATGAACTTTTAACTTGATATTGTTAGATAATTAAACATAGTTTTTGGTGCGCGGTGTGAAAATTTGTGAAGTGATATGTGAATGTGCTATTTGTGGCTGAAAGTGACTCAATTCATGGTAAATATTTGTGGTTTTGTCGGCGTCGAAAAATGAACCTCAGCATTTATCACAGACGCTCTCAAATGGCAAAAATAAGTGAGTTTTCATATTAATTACTATCTATGATTGATAAATATACATGAAAATACAAAATTATTAATTGAATGTAACAATATATCATGGAATCATGGTCGTTTTTTTTCATATAAATATCAATGGAATTTTTATGTTTCATTGGCGGTAAAAAATTATTTCAAATTTGTACATAAATTGGTTTTTATGCTATACATATGCATGTTGTAGCGCCAAACGGGAAATTATGATTTGTTGGTATAGTAGAAAACATTAAACACTAAACATAATCGACATAATACGAGATTGTTTCGATTATGACGTCATTAGATTTTTTTTGTTAGCATCAATTTGTTGTATTGTCAACAATCAGATTGAAATTTCAGTATTTCTTTCTCATTTACGAATAATAAATTTTGAATATTTCAATATTAAATATTCAAATGTGCATTATTGAACAATTTTCGAACAAGTGAAATTGTAACGTTCGTTCAAGTTCTTTATGCAACATTTATAGTGTTATGTTGAAGGTGCTAATTATCAAAGTGCTAATTGGTAATTTGAGTGGTAAAATGTAGATAAAAATGTGAATAACGTAAGTATAAATAATACATATTCTCAAAATCGTGTGTATAATATTTAATTGTTTAGAATTGATTTTCAGAATAATGTTTGTTATTTTAAAACAGGCAATATTATTTTTCTTGAAGTTTAACATAATAAATTAATAGTGTAAAACATTATTTATTAATCAATGAAAATGTCGTCACCACGATCAACTCGTGCGAAAAAACGAGTCTTGGATACTAATAAAAATCAAGTTAAACTAAATAAATTAGAGTATGATGAATTGATTACGCCAAAAGTAACATTATCTTATGATGTATTGAGGATAATTTTTGCCAATCTATTAGCCCGAGACTTGTCCAATGCAACAATGGTCTGCAGGTATACAAATCAACCATATAATATCATATTTCTCTTCTATAATTGTATAAAAATCAATTATATATTTAATTATATTTTGTCGTCCAATGGCAATTAATTAATGTTAAATTATTCTTCAGATTGTGGCAAGAAGTTGCTGAATATGAATTGAAACATCGGAGATTAATCACTAATCTGGTTGATCATGAAACTGCATTTTCTTATTGTCGTATAAATGAACATTTCAGTAATGGACTGACAAATAAACCAATGCTCGGTCTGTTTTTCAATGGTTCCGATTGCGATCCACCTGGTAAAATACATAGTCTCAAGCACGAAGACAGAAATAAATAAATAAATTTATTTCATTTACTTTTCTTTTTTAGAATGTCTTGGTCAACATTTACCACGATCATGTGTAAGTGTAACAATAATGAATTCCGGAGTGATTGGAAATAATGAAGAACTAGAATCGTGTGATGATAGAGTGGCCTATACATTGTTACCAGATGATCCAAAAGTTAATATAGAAATTATTGCTGCAACTTCATCACAAATGACGTGTATCAATAGACGAATAGATAAACATGAAAAAATTTTACGACCACATCGTATTAGCTATGTTGAACCAATGATAAATGATTCATTAAAACGTCTCAAAGATATTAAATGTATGCTAATATTCACGTCAGAGAAATTTCGACACAGTGAAAAATTATATAAATTAAATATCTTCAAGTAAGAAATCAATTCATAATTTCAATTATTAATATTATTATCATGTAATAGAAATTTAATTATGATAAATTATTATTTCAGAAATAATATTAAAGCGGCATGGGGTGGAGTTGCGGAAAAATTATTTATATGTCAAGTAAATGAATCGGGAGTACCTGAAACACAAGATGTACTTTGGTTGACAATATTAATATCGGGCGTTAATGTTAAATGTTGGTCAACACTTGTCGATGATAGTGATGAAACTGAAGAGTCTGTAATGGCAGCATTGAAGGAATTGAAAAATCAAGTGAAATTACAGCGACACACAATAGGATTTATGTTTGCTTGTGTTGCTCGCGGAGTTAATTGGTATGGTGGTGAAGAAAATGTTGAATCAAAAATTTTTAAAAAAGTATTCCCAGATGTTCCATTAATTGGTAGTTTTGGTAATGGCGAATATGGAATACGCAGTCATAATAGTAAGTATTCTAATGCTATTCTTATTTCTATTTATTTAATTTTTTTTTTTTTCATTTTTATTATGCCAGCATCTGTTTAAATTACTGACTAATTATGATAATATTTCAGAGTGTCCTTTCATTGATGGCCTCGATCACCAGTATTCCACAACATTCATGATACTTACTTATGGATAAACATGAAAAGATTACAATGAGTGCTAGGAATATACAATACATATGTGTACATACATATAGCAATATATATATATACATACATATCCATATTTTTTTTCAAATGAGTATTTTTAATTATTCAACGGTCATTTCATTAATTCTGTCATGCTTTTATTTTTCTTCTCGGCAACGGATGCATTTTCGCAAAATTATTTCCGATAAAATGATAGTGGTCTATTTTTATTATTGCATTTCATGGAGTTTAGACTGACAATATAGGAGAACAGCAGGCCAAGTCTGACACAGAGCGGTCAAGTCACAGTGATACGGTGTATATCACCTTAGTCCCTGACTTAATTAGACGCAAACAATTAAAGCAGTTGACTGAATGATTATAACTCCAAGGCGCACTTGTTGCTAACAAATAACCAACGAACGAACAAACTTGGTTGATAGTATTTCCGCATTCAATGATAACCAATCCTCCTAAGATAATAGCACTTAAAAAAGTGGGCCGGTTTGAATAAAAAAAAGGGGTATTTTGTCGGTGAATTTGATATCGCTACGAATATATAAGAACTTTATTGAGCCCCAAGCGTCTCAGTATCATTTCACATCAGTTGATTGTTAGTTATGCTCATAAAATTATTTAAATTTTAAATTCGTTTCATACTATTTGATCGTTTAAATTGAAAATAAGATTATTGTTTGTGAGTTTATCAGTGGGATTAGCAAAAAAATTAATTGTAAAATGTACTTAATGATTATTTATTTGCTAATTTTTATCGTTCAATTGTCACCAAGTAAAGCTGAAAGTGAATCATTTGAAAGTATTTTGAGTGATAAATATGATAGCTATGGTGATGATTGGATTTTTATGCCCGATGGAAATAATAATTTACAAGTTGCTGTGCTTAAGGGTGAAGCGATTGAGCCTCGTGGATTGTTTGATGTAATAGCGATGTATAAACTTTATACAAGGTAATTGAAGAAATTTTTTAGCAATTTGTTGTGTATTAACGCTCGAGAATATCACTTGATTGTTTTCAATATTTTCGTAAAAATTAATTATATCCATTACATCAAACTTATTATTTCAATATTTAATCATAGATAATTCATCTATTTTTTTTTTTACCAAGTACATGGTATTACTGGATTACTTTTTTTCAAAGGTCTCACATTGAAGAGGGTTTACCGTTGTTTATAAATGATTCCGAGTCAATTAAAAATTCGGATTTTTCAGCGAAACGGCCGACAAAATTTTTAACTCACGGTTGGAAATCAAGTGGACGCAGTTCAGGTCCCATAAATTTGAAAAATGGTTTGAGATGTTTTACTAAAAAAAAAAAGAATAAAAAATAAAAAAAAAATTATTCCATATTTCCACATCTATTTAAACCGAAATGACATTTTTTATTGTAGCATATTTAGAGCAGGGCGATTATAATATTATAATTGTTGATTGGGAATCATTGGCATCGAATACATTTTATTTAGGACCAATGAAAAATACGAGAGTAGTTGGTGCTGATGCTGCAGCTTTTATTGACTTTCTCTGTACGTTAACAGGCGCTGACCCTAAGGAAATGCATTTTGTGGGTATGAGAAGTTGAATGATGTAAATTATTATTCGTGGTGAACAAAAAAATGAAAATGTTTCGTATAAGAGAAAAAAAAACCGAAACAATATTTATTATAAATGCTCAGGCCATTCACTCGGAGCTCACGTAGCAGGTGATGCTGGTTCATATCTTACTGTTGGCAAACTTGGTAGAGTAACTGGATTGGATCCAGCATTACCAGGCTTCCAAGGAATAGTGGCAGTTGATAAACGATTGGGAAAAGATTGTGCATTATTTGTTGATGTTATTCATACATGCGGTGGAGTTTTAGGATTTTTTGATCCTATCGGCCACGTTGATTTTTATCCTAATGGTGGAATCCCAGTGCAACGCGGTTGCTGTTGTATATCAGAAATGATGGGTAATTTATCCTAATAAATAATTTCATTATTATCTTATATTCACTTAATTCATCATTATTTTTTTTCTAATTCAGAGGCGTGTAGCCACGGACGTGCGTACTCATATTTTACAGAGAGTATCACGTCTAAAGTTGGTTTAATGGCGACTAAATGTGGCTCATGGGTTGAATTTTCGAATGGATCGTGCGCAAATTCATCGACAACATTTTTAGGAGAATTTGTGGATCGTTCAGCGCGGGGATTATATTATCTTAAAACAGCATCTGCGGCACCGTTTGCAATTTTTCATGCCAATTAATAAATATCAAATGACGATTATGCTATGCAAATCGATGACAATGATGAATGCAATTGTGGATATGAATACAATTTCAATAGTCAATAATATTGCAAATGAATCGTTGATATTATATTAATGCAATTTCTTTACATTTATACAAGCACGCAATAATCAAATTTGTTTTACAGCAAAATAACGCAATTTATTCTAGTCCAAATGAAGAAAATAAGACAAAAAACACCATGAAAATTAAATAAAATATAGTTATCATTTCTTCATTTTTAAAAACATTTCAATAAATATTTTGGAACTTCATTTTACAATAATTCGATCATAATGATCATATCCCATGACAATTTTAGTTCCATTCGTTATTGTTATTCCACCTCAAACCTATTCGAAAATTTTCTTTATTTCAATCATAATTCATAACCCCGTACTGTTTCATTTAATTATTATCAATTTTTTTTCATTTCCCAACTTTTAATCATGCTCATCTGTGAATAGTCGTGTATCTAATTACCAATCCCACATGTATGCCAATCAAAATTTTGAATTGCGTATTAAATCGGTTTGTAGAGCAATGTCGTAACGTATTTCTTACGATAACGATGGGTGGCTGAGAGTACCATAACGCTATCTTTGATGCTCAATGCATATAAATGATTTAACATAACGTGATTTGGTTCGGGCAATAACGTTGGTTCACACTGAAAGAAAAAAAAAACAATAATAGAAATATAATAATTGTGTAGTAAATATTTCATTTCACACGCAATTAAATATCATCGTGTATTTATTTGATTCAATAATATTTGAAAGTAATTTCTTTTTTCATTATTTACTTACCGATAAAGGTGTGTCTTTATTCAAAATAACTTGTAGTAAATGCGGTGGCAAGACTGGTGGTCCTGCAATTCTATCCCATGGTCTTTGTATTGGTAAATCCTGATTATATTCAGTTTGAGCGCTACTTATAATTCCTTCACTATCTTTATCAAGAGCTTGAAACACTTCGAAATCCGATTTATTAACGGAAACCAAGTTATTTTTTACGCCAGAACCATTATCAACAATTCGCTAAATAAAATAAATCCAATAATAATTAGTATTTTCAATTAATCTATAGAATAAATTTCTTATTCTACGAATACTTACTAAACCAGGATCATGTCGCCATTCACCATCAACACAAAATTTATATTGATGTTCACCCTCAGGCAAATCAATAATTGTTACAAAATCACCGTGACTCTTCACCATTGGTAATGTTTTCCATTCAGAAAATGTTCCACTGATAAAAACATGTTTGCCACCGCCTTCCCATTTGAAAACCGTTGGCAAACATTTATTATCAGTTATTTTGGTGCCTTCTGAAACGGTGTTTGATCGCTGTCTTTGCGTACCTACATCATCTTTCTCGGGCTGTAAACATATAAATTAAGATGCATTAAATATATAATGTTAAAAGTAGAGGAAAAAAAAATTATTCACAAATAAATATCTTAGAAATATTCAACTAAATGAAATGAAATATAATCAAAGTGTAATAAAATTACCTTTGTAAAATATGGTTCCTCTTCATCGTTAGACGATTGGAAAACAAGTTTTGGATTTGGTTTATTAGCAAATGTAATAGCTCGGCCATCTTTATTGGGTGATGATGGTGGATGATCTCTGCTATGACGATGTGTTTCTTTTACAATATTACTGCCATGAGACACTGTTTGATTACTTCCTGCATTTCCCATTATTCCACTTTTTAATTGTCGTGATCGTCGTAATTATTTTATTGTCAAAATTTAATTTTAAATCAATATAAATTCAACACGAGTATAAGTACGATAATTTATTTCGAATGTGACACGTAGATGATTGTTCATACATCGAGTTGCCAAGCAGTAATAATATAATTACAAAAGCTGACGAAGTATTGGTTCTGTTACATAGAATATTCGTCAATAACATTTATTTGACCTGCAATTAAATTACAAATGTGTATTGTTTACATGATGAATATTGTTTACAAATGTATTGGGAGAATATTACTCACGATTAGTATTCAACATGATAAATATCTTATATTATTAGTAGCATTATTATCATTATTATAATTATATTGATGTGAAATAATTTTCAATGATATTGTAAAAATTATCACGCACCTTGTTCGTTTTTTTTTTCATTCGTTGCAGTGGAAAATTAAAGTTATATTCGCAGTATCAGCTGATTATATGATGAAACGTCATACGTGAATGAAGGAAAATAATAAAATATTTATATAAATGGTTTAATTGAACGTTGGAAACATAGATTTTTAATAATCTTAACTTGGTAAATTATAACCTGATTATTTATTATTGATTGAAGATATAATAGAAATTCAACTTATCTCCAGTAGATAATTTTTTATTGTCGATTACCTATCGCATATTATTTATAAATAAAATTAATATATGTGTATTATTAATTGTTATTATTATTATTATTGTTATATGAAATGATAATTTTGCATGGAAAAAATTTTTGTTGAAGAGTAAAAAGAATTTATGATCATTTCGTGTTTGTTTATTTTTTTGTTGCGAAATCGTGATATGTTTTGAATAATTGTTATAAATTTTTATACATGTGATAGTTGTTTTATTGATGTAATATACCTTGTGTAAAATAGGAAGAGAAAGAGGTATATTAATCAATAAATGTAAATATATGCATGATGTTGGGTTTAACAAAAAAGCGTTATGCTATGATTCAAAGATCCTTGATCCATACAGTTTTACGACTTTTTGACATAGGACGTCACTTTGTTTGTTCCACTATATGCTGTACTTTATTATCCTGCGCGACGCGTCACATTCCATCCATATACCATATTTTTTTATATACTGAATATATGTAGAATAACATACATATACTGTAAATTTATTATTTAAAAAGTCAAGAGTGAAATTCGCACCAAAGTTTTCATGATCAATTGGTTTTTTTTTCTTCTGGATGAATATATACATATGTACACATATGTATACATAATAAACATGTATATATGTATACTCATAAAATCT
>JAQQBR010000004.1:3386820-3425327 GCA_030347285.1 Microctonus hyperodae
ATACGTATATTTATATAAAATACTCGTGATTATTCGGTTTGTTTTAGTTCATATATATATATATACATATTGATTGCAGTGACAGTGAGACAATTGATTGAATTTAAAATTGATTGTATAAAGATATATAATTAAAACGAGTAATATCAAGTGTGAGTGTGATAAAGTTATTGTTTCTTTTTTTTTTTTCGTTCTTTTTTTTTTTCATTATCTATTCTTTAATTTCTTTCGTTTCACTTGGAATAATTGTCCAAAGCAATGCTGTGAGGCAACACTAGAAGCATCAAAATCACCACCTGGCTCATGTGCAGCCAAAAAATATTTATATTTAATAATAATTAAGTTAATAAACAAGTACAATAAACTAAAGTGTGCTGGATATCTCATATTTAAATTATATCCGGGCGCGTTGTTCACAACTGATGGACCACGGAATGATGGACAGCTCGTCCGATCATAGCAGTCGTGCCAGTCCAATAACCGGCAGTCCAAAGCACAATCCACACAGTCCGTCGGGACAACACAGTATACAATCGCAACATCATTCATCACAACATCAACAACAGCCACCACCGTCGCATCAAACACATCCACGCGATCAATTACGCGATCATCAACATCAACAGCAACATCGCGGTGTGCCAACACCTGGATCACCAACTAGAGGCTCACCACCGCAAGTACAACCACTAAGTCCACCGCCATTGTCAGCAGGTGGTGGTCCAGGTGGAATACCAGGAATGGTACCGAGGATGCCGGGTTTACCGCCACCAGAATTACGTTTACTTGGACAACTTGGTGGTATGCTTAGTGGACATCATGGTTCACCACTTGAATTTATGGCAGCACATCATGGTGTATTACCACCGCGTTCATATAACAGTCCACCACCAATAAGTTCAAGCGATCCAACTGCGAATGAGTGTAAATTGGTTGATTATCGTGGACAAAAAGTTGCTGCATTTATAATTGCTGGTGATACAATGCTATGTTTACCTCAGGCATTTGAATTATTTCTTAAACATCTTGTTGGTGGTTTACATACTGTTTATACTAAACTTAAACGTCTCGATATTGTTCCGCTTGTGTGCAATGTCGAGCAAGTAAGAATTCTACGTGGACTTGGAGCTATTCAGCCGGGAGTTAATCGATGCAAGTTGCTCAGCTGCAAGGACTTTGATGTTCTTTACAGAGACTGCACCACGGCCAGGTATATTAAACATATATAAATAAATTAATTAAATAAATAATATCTATTATATATATTTCACAAAATCCGTCAATACAATTATACTGCATACACACGCGAATAAAAATATAATATTAATACAATTTATACATTCGTGAATTTTTTTTTTTTTTTGGTGTGTATGAGTTTTACATTATTCGCTATGTAGTGAAAATATTTTTTGTGTAAATATTACGAGTACGCGGTTAGATTTATTTAACGTGACGCGATGTATATATACAGTTGGGTTGTGTGCTATGGCTTGAAGGGAAATATGTGTGTAGCTGCTGACAGCAGAGAGAGAGAGGTGATGGCGCTTATTGCTCGATCAGACTGGACGATAAGAGACTTCCTCAGGCCTCTGGGCATTTTCTCCAAGTGTATATAGATACATATAGACCATGTGTACATTTATTCACACACCGCGTGGCATATATTCCCACTCATTGCATTATTATATACCTATAGATATGTAGGCATAACATAAGTATATTGTGGATCTATATGTATTACACATATGTATCTCATATCTTGTTTTATTTTTTTTTGCTTTTGCCAGTAAGCGAGCTCGTGCCCTCGACAAAACGGAAGCTCGATTCTCTTCGCGTATACATTAATAATGCCGCGATGTCCCCTCTGGGCAACGCTTCATCTTCGCCCAGTTTCGGCTACTGTATATTATACATATATAGAAAATAAATAAAATACTTTAATTGCAAACGCGCTCATATAAAATGTCTACATGATCATCAGCCAGCGTATGTATGTATATATATATACGTTTTGTATAATAATTCAATCAGTTGAATATTAATTTTTATTTCAGTTTTTATATTCATTGATTTTCATGGTTACATAAATTGTAATTAAAATGTAAAGATGGGAAAATTTTGTTTTTTTTTATTTTTTTATTTTATTTCTGCGGTTTAAATATGTCAATAAAATGTATTGAGTGTGTGTATATATAGTATATGGCACGTGCCATTGTTTCTGGCGTCGTATTCCCTCTCTTGTTAGGATATATATGTATATAGATTTCGTATACCCGGCGCCAACAGGTGTCCCTTTCACGGCTGTTTCTCCGAATGAATCGTCCCCAAACAAACTATACTACGTCGAGAGTAGCGAGAGTCAGTGTGCTCTGTTATATACTACGCATTCACAGGCTTTATATGTATGTATATATACAATACCCCACCCACGTAAAAGCCAAATGGCAGACGAAATGGAATGGTAAATGGAACCGAGGGGATATCCCCAAAGTAGCAAGAGTTAGCAGAGGACAAACAGAGACTGGGAAAATTTTGTCACTGTATTTAATTCTTTTTCTTTTTTTTTTATTCGCTCTGATATTTGTATATATTTCACTATATTCATTTCTCGCACATTGTTGTTTATGTATTATATTTTAGATACTATATATTCTTCATATCGTGTTTTTTAATTATTAAAAAACATTTGTAGATTTCATTTGAAGTGGGAATAATTATTGGTTGATGAATTTAACTCTGTGTTGGAAAAAAAAATAATGTTAATTATCAACAAGCGTGTGTAGTGATTTTTTTTTTGTATTGTTACGATTGAGAATTAATTTTATAGCGGGATAATTTGTTGACAACACTTTGTCAACTCGGAATAATGAACGGAAACGGAGGTTCAGTGCGACGGTGTGTGTTTGTGATATGTGAATAATGTAGTGTGTTTGTGATATAAATGTGTGGGAGGTGAGATAGATGTAGGGATAGCATTGGATTGAAGTGAAAGAGAGAAAGACAGGAATTTATTAGGATATATATTATAGAGATTCGAATAATCCAATGTCGTATTTATATTTAGAGAGAGCAAAGCTCGCTGAACCCGTCGGTTCGTGCAGGTCGACTGTGTTTGTATTTATTTCTCCTGGTTTTTTGACTATAATAATTTTTACTTGCATATAATTTTCTCCTAGGAAATTAATTAATGAAATATTGTCTCTGTCAGTGAGATTATCGTACATAAATATATTTATGTAAGTATATTTAAATGTATGATGAAGAGATTTTATAAGCGAGTAATTTTAATCGTCTAACGTGTGTGTCTTTTGTATGTTGTATTACTGTGCCACCCACGCACACTGCAATTATATTCTCATGTGTGCAACTATCTTGTCTCTCAATTCGAAAAGGAGGACTTGGAATATATATATGTCCGGTATATTTTTTTTTTAATGTTTTATCGTAAAGAAATAAAGTACCAATATAGGTTTCATCGGAATAGTTAATTAAATTCCTGCTTTGTTGATGTATTAAATGTTTTATTACATGTGTATAGTTTCATTGTGTGATGTCTATATAGCTTTTTGATAATTATATAAATGTTTCAGATTTCATAAATTTCAAATAATTAAATATAATCCTCATGAATCGATATTCAATAATGAATAATAAAAATTTTTGATATATATTGCATTTTAATTAATTATTAATCTCGCAAGGAATTTAATTATCATGGAAATTACAAAAAGAAAATAAAATTACCAAACAATTCATCTGATGTAAACAAATAATACAATTTTTTTTTAAAGTGAAAACAACACAGTAAATTAAAAAAAAATTTATAATCCACATTTTTTCTCAATTTTATTTTTTTTTATATTGAAACAATAAACTCGGAAATTTTTTAGTAACGCCTGTATGTAGGTACATATATCTACGTACATATTATACATACTTATATACATATATACTTGAGACAACTGGTTTGGCCGCGGTAAAGGACGCCGAAATGACCGCGAGAATTCTTTCATTCACGTGTAAACGTGTGTTTGATGATGGACAAAGGCTATAGTACATGTATATAAAAGACAGTGTGTTAGAGTGAGTAAAAAAACCCGCTGGCGTCAAATTTCGTCGGCGGCACATACAACGTATATATACACCGCAATAAAAAAAAAAAAGTAAAAATAAAATAGAAAAAAAAAATATAAAGAAATGTGTGGCCGGGCCACATTGGTGTATAGTGCTGCAGAGATAAAAATCCTATGTACGCATATAATACCAATATATGTATATAGCCATATATATTTATATACATATATACTTTAACCAGCAATGCATATGTTTAGTGTGAAATCTTTGATGCTATCAACAAAATAATTGCATCTGCGTGAGCATATTCATACATATCTTTAGTTCACTTGCTCGTTTTTATTGGAGAAAAAATATTTTAATATGTAAATTATATCACAGAATTATATGTATATATTTTTTTTATTTGAATATACACAATATTGTAGACAGTATTATAAACAATATGACGGTATTCATAAGCGGGGGTGTCTAATAGTTGTATATATAGAAAATATATAATGCGGCTTCTTTTGTCTGTCGGATTACTAACAAGTCAAGTCAATTATATTAATTAATTTGCCTAACCAAGTTAAATGAACAATAAAGCCCCATGCGCGTAAAGAAATAATAATTGGTTATATCTGTGAATATTTATATACATATGTATTGTATATAAAAAGTCTGATCATCGCAGCACGTGAATGGAAAATACAAAAGAAGTATGTATTAAAGGAGATGGGAGAGAAGATTAAGAGTGAAGAAAAAAAAAAAAAGGAAATTATGCTTCAAAGTTTTATATACGTCCTGATTCTTTTAAAAGGAAGGGATGCCCGCGAACTTATTTTTCAATCTTATAATCACATCACACATGTATGCGTGTGTGTATACAATATATTTATATACACGTGGGAGTATGAGCACAAGTCCCTGGTTGGTAATTCTATGCGCTATTAGCCATTTAATTATAAAATTGTGCATAGATTAATTGACTGCGCGTAATGGGTCTAACAATGCTCGCGCACAAATGCATATATATACATATAAATATATTTATATACATGTATACACTGCATTCATGTACACACAATTATGAGTGAATTTTAAAGAGGGAGAGAAGAAAAAAAAAAGACTGATGCAGTGGGCCGTTATTAATATTTATTTTCTTGGCTTCGCGCTCTCTTTGTCTTTATGTTTTATGTCTCGCGCAATTTTTTTTTTTCTTATTTCGCTTGTACATCAAATTGTACAGGTATTAATATTTTTTTCTCGCGTCTATCCAGCCTATTTACCTGAATTAAAAGCCTGACAATGAGCAACGAGTGTGACCCATCATGTATCTAGAGTTTATAGTATATTTATATGGATGTATATATGCACATGAATAACTATGAAAATATAGTTTACATCTCGGTGTATATATAGTGATGGGATTCCGTGCGAACGCATTCAAAACCACCATTGGTTGAGGTGGGACGTGTGTATATAATGTATATTTGTATTTAAATACTGCCTCTGCTTTCGCATATTGGCCGTGACTGCGATCGTAAGGAAATGAGAAGCGAACATACATCCGGTGCATTCCGATAAATCATATTTACTCATGTACATATATGTACATACTGCATATTATACTTATGCTCAATAATATAAGTAAAAGCGCGTAAAATAATTATAATTTACTTTAAATGTTCATTTTATTTAATTGGCATTTTTATTTAATTTTTCTTTATTTCTTTTCTTCAGTTCACTCTTACTATATCTATACATATCTAAACTTATATGGGAAAAGAATCTTCTGCAATATATTAACATAAATTAATACAATTTATAAATAAATTTATTATAAAAATCAAAAAACAAATTCAACTAAATTTTAATACATTGAAAGTACAAAAAAAAAATATTTCTTTATTATCATATAAACAACATTCACATTATTATTTACCTCATAGATTTGATTTGATAATAGGGGATGGTTGAGAAAAATAAAAAAAATATCTTTACATATGTATTTCTATATATATATGTTATGTATTCATTTGTGAATATATATATATTGAAATATAGGAAGAAACGTTTTGAATTTCTTGATCATTCTTCCGTAAAATTACAAGGGAGGTGGGTGGGTATGTGCCCCTTCTTCTTCTCTCAACTTTGGACACGATTTTACTCTTGTATATACACAAATATATATATATAAATACACATACACATATCTATGTATTTAATATATGTATCAACGAGCCAATATTCACTAGTGTGCAATTGTATCGGTTATGACAGCTGCTCAGAGATTTTTTTTTAAATGTGTACGAACATGTACAACTGTGTATATGAAATATATACATACACACGGTGCGGTGGTACACGATATATATAGTTATAAGAGACGAAGGGGCATAATCATATATATATATACATACATATTTATATGTATACATATATGCTTCCTATTGTTGGTCGTTGTTACAGCTCTTGGGTCTCTGCTTTGATACAGATATGTACATGTATATACATGTATCTACAATACTCTATGGCATTTACACATCGTGCACACTGCTGCTGCACCCTCTCTCTTATTATTACACACATGCATCTTTTTTTTTTTTTTTTATTTTTCATTTTACGTGGACGGTGAGAGGTATAACAAAATTACTTCTCATTATATGTATAAAAGCCATATATTGTTAAATTCGTGGGCTTTAAAAAAATAGAAAAAAAAAATAAACGATAAAAAGAAAATATGTATAATAATATAAAAATAATGTAATGAGTGAATATAGAAAAGAAAAAAAAAATAAATTTTCTCTTTGAATATAAATTATAAGTAATAAGTATCAAAATAAAATTTTCCTTTTATGTTTTATGTTTAATTAACGTTATAATTGCAGCCCAAGTGCATTGTTAGTTGAAACATAATAATGCGCTACTGACTCATCTAATCGATATAGAAATTGATGATTTATCTATGAGAAACGCCATTTTGCGCCCACGTATTTTATACATATATGTGTGTAATAATAATTTCAAAAGCACCCGGCCCATCAACTTTTGTATATTGTATTGTATGTATATATAAATTTTTATGTGTATCTGTATGTCTATTTTATATATATCTCAAGACAAAGACTGAGGATTTTATCGATCGTTCTATTATTCGTTTTCACTGACGCACGTTTATAAAGTTCACTGTGAGTGGATAGTATATATAATTTGTTGCTAAATTAATGCCTCTTTCTCGTGAGCGTTCTTAATTCAAGGGAAATTAATTGAAAATATATATAAATCTGAGGGTGAACGCGCTTTCTTATTCAATATCGTTCTGCACTTTCTCTCTTTTTTATTCTCTTATTTTTTGCCTCGAATATTTTTTTATATAAATATGTATACATGTATTTTGCAAATTATTTTCCCCCTTGTTGCCCAGTTATAACTCTCGGTAATTAATAATCTGCAACAAGTAATAATAAAGCCAGTAATCCGACCGTCGTGGCAAGCGTTCTTAATTCTACATAATTAATGCAAAGACAAACAAGAAGAATTTTCATCGTTCCATACCGGCTTTTAATTCTTATTCTCTTTTGTTGTACACAGTAAATGTATATACAATAAGTATGTGCACATGTATATAGTCGTTTATTTTATATAATATTTGAGATTGAAAGCGAAATTACCGTTCTTTTATTGGCGTTTTTTTTTTTTGTTATGTTTCATCGAGGGTCGGCGAATGGGGGAGAGAATAAGATGAAGAAAAATAAAAAATATGTTTATATAGTATAAAGACGCGAAGATGTGCGAGAATATGTGACTGTTCGATAGCTCTTATCATCGCGGTACTGAGACGTTAAAGCAATTTTTTATATATAAGCATGTATAAAAATGTTGCGAGTAGAATGGAGAATATATATTAATCGTAAAATTTCGTGGAATTGCAATCAGCAGCGTGGGGTAATGAGAAAATAAAATAAATAAATTTGTATTACTCTCAAATCTTTATCATTTGAAATAGTATATAGGGGAAACAAGAATGATTTCGATTTTTCAAGTAAATAAATTTTTTCGTCTGTATTTATTTTACACATATTAAAAAAAAAATGTGTATGTATAAAATATCTTTTTGCTCCCTTATTTTTGGTTTATATTATTCCACTTGATTATAAATTCCCGATGTTATTTCAACTGTAAAATTGTTCAAATAATGTCTGATATTTTTGTCTTGAATATTTCTTTCATCCTCACGTGTGAAAATATAAATTAAAAAAAGTAAAGATGATGTGTTATACACGTTATAAAAGAAAAATATTTATGTAAAATGAATTAATAATGCGTATTTAAAATATTTTAAAGACACGTAAGAATCGATTTTGTTACTGTATACATCTACAATGTAACACAGTAACCCACATTTTAAAACAGCTGATAAACTCTAGGTCCTGCGACGTAGTCCCATGTTGTCTCCCCAGGATTGCGCTCATATATTTCGTCACCACCCTCGCACTAAACTACCCCTATCATCCGAGAAATATAACATGAAATAGAGGGAGAGGAGTGAGTTAAGAGTTAGGTTATAATCCCCCTTTACAGTATATACATTTTTACAATATAAATAAAAAATTATTTTTTCTTTTATTTTCTTTACATTTTCTATACTATTTCTTTTTCTTCTTCTTCGTTTTTTTTCTTCATCATATATATATATAAGTATGATCCTTACATATTTCATGTGCATATTTATATATATACAGTTACCACTTTACAAGAAAAATATTTCAAATCATCATTATTCTATCTTTTTGAATTATGTCCTGATTATTCAAATCGTTCCTTTATATATACATTTACCTATATAAAAACGAATGATAAATGGTGGTTGTTTCATGAATCTGCAATTTTCAAGGCATGTTTCACACCTTAGTAAAACTATTCTTGTGTCCATAAATTCTCGACGATTTTGATGGCCGAGGGCGAAAACTCTTGAAATTCATTCTCGATGTAGTTATACATTATACACATTCGTCATTTTCTCTTTATTCATATATTAAACTCATACACATAACATTATACTTTATCCTCAAGCACACAGACAGTAGCATTAGTAATAGTATTAATAATTTAACAGCAGTATATACAGTTGTAATATAATGGCGTGGCCCCAAAGTCTACTAAATCCTCAACCCCTTTTTATTTTTTATTTTTTTTCTTGCACATTCTTCTCCCTGCCCCCATTTTTTTTTCTCTTATTCATTTTAGAATTGTCTCCTCCCTGCTTAACCCCTCGCTGCCTACCCCTTCGTTTGATAATCAATGCATGGGGCAGATTTTAGCAGAAATTACGTCATCTTATTTCGTATGTATACACGACCACATGTCAAAATGGCGGATAGTAATGACGTTGGTGTCTGTATGGGTATTGTATATTATTTTTCACTGTGTGGAGATTTAATATAATAATTATCGAACATGGAAATAAAAACAATAGCTTAGGTATTTATTTAATGGTGTATATAGTTTCTTAAACTTATCACGTTCTTATATGTGAATATATTTCGTAAGTAGTTCTATTAGGGTTGAGTGAATAATTGTAATAGTGGATATGTATATGGAGTGTATATAGTGTAAGTATAGTACCTACTGTTATATAAGATGAAGAAAACGATATTGTACTTGTATATAAGGGTGGAGAGAGGGATGTATTATAGATAGAGAATAAGAGAAGGTTTCGTGCTCGCACGCCAGCCACTTCAACTCGTTACATATACGGTAATTAAACGACGCACGAGACCTCTCTTACATATCCCTATATGCGCAGGAAGCCCTCTTAGATCGCTGTCAGAAACGTCCAGACTTGTGCAACAAACGTCATTTTGTTCCCTATTGCTTTTTGCCATCATACGTGTATAAACACGTATGTTTCAAGTACCTGTATGAATAGTTATTTCTCGAAAGTTTATTTCCAATAATCGAATTTGATTTAATTATAATCTGAGTGTGAAAAAAAAATTGAAACATTTAAAAAATTGTATTCATACAATTTATTATTAAATATTCTTTTGATATTTTTTATTTTTCTTTTTTCAATTATCATTTCTTCATCAGACACTTTGTAAGATTTTTCACTGCTCTCTTTTGATAATCATCAATTTCTCGACACCTGCGCACAATTATTCGCGTTATACTCTTCCTTCGCATTTATTTTTACATTTGAGTTTGACTTTGCGAATTTGCGCGAGGGAGGTTTAGAGTTTATTTGGTTCGCGTGCCACGTTCTTGAGTTTGAAAACGTCGTGCGTCAATCAAAACCACTAGAGTATGTAGTAACCTGCCCTTTATTCAGATAGTAAATGATCCCCCGCACCTTAATTTTCATGTGAACAAATAATTTATTCACATAAATATATATATTCATATGTAAATAATATAAGTACATATAGTTTTTATATTTATGTATATATTTATGTAGAGCGCAATGATCGTTAATGAAAACATATATAAAATTCTTGAAGGGTTTAGAAGATCAGATGCTCGGTATATGTATAGTGTGGCAGATGATCGTAGCACACAACTCCAGTCTTTTAAAAGACTTCTCTTTCGCGACTGGACAGGTAATACACATGGCGGACGCAGTATATATATGTATATATACATATGTGTATACATGTAGGATGGAATGGAGAATGAGCAAGAGCTAGAATGATGGAGAACAAGAAGGAGTAGGCAGTCAGGCCCGTTCTGAAACCATCTTTATACGCGTGCGGTCCGCTCGCGTGATGCACGCATGTCGCTTATACATCCCTCCTCTTTCTTTATTTTTTTATTTTATTCTTTCTCTATTTCTTCTTCTTCAGTATTGCTACTTCTCATCTACATATAATTTATTTATTTATTTATTTTTACATTTCATACTAAATATTTCACATTGTATTATATAGAATTATAAAAAATATTTTCTTTATTATATATTATTAATTATTATAAAAATGCTATTGGATTTTTTTTTTTTCATTTTATATTTAATATATATTATGGAGGATATATAAAAATATTTTCATTGTGAGACCGTGCGTTATTTACGAAAAAAAAAAATAAATGTAGAGGAGTGTAGATTTATAATAGGTTTTTGGATATACCTATATCTAATATATATATTCTCTAATGATTTCACTCTCGAATTGACCTTGAATCGCATCTGAAAATTGGCCTGCCATTAGCGCGTAAAGGTATTGCCTGAAGCGTTTAACAATATTGTTGTAAATGTATATCGAGTGAGGAAGAAATGCGAATTGCTGAAAAATAAAAGAGAAAATAGTACACAGAGATATATCTAGTGTGGCTTAAATGACATGTAAATTTTTTTCTTTCGCCCTTTTATCCACAGTGGCTTCGGCAATCGACTTGTGTATGTATATATACACATACATATATATGTTGCCGTCGGGTTTTTAACCCATTGCCACAGAAGATGGATGCATTTGCGTGTTTGGCTCATTGTGTCCACTCATGTGTAAAAACTCGCCGCCCAAAAACCTTTCGCTTATACATATATACCATACATCTACTTTATTTATTTTTTCCCTATATCTGTCTTCATCATAAGAAAAAGTTTAAAAAGATATATATACGAACGAATGTCATAAACAATAATGACATAAATCCCAAGTTCATTTATTCATCTTATCTTTATTTTTTTTTTATTTTTTATATATTATTTGATTGCACTTTGCAGTTCGACCTTTAATATTAAATCATCATTATGCACAGGTGTATGAATGTATATATGTACATGTGTGTGTATGTATATACCAGAGATATATATTATAAAAAAAAATGCGCGTGAGAACGAGTATAAACAACAGGAGTATAAACAACGGTACACATTTCTTCCTCACATATACACACACGCGCATTTATATTTGTGTGGATATTTTTATAGACTATATCACTTTGTATAATTTGAGCAATCGAGATAATCGTGAACAATATGTAATTATATCATTGTTTAAAATTACCGGACGACCTTAGTGCGCGAGGTAGAAAACATTATTGTGGCAAAATGCATATATGAACATCAGAGAGTTGGAAGAATTATATATATGTGGATATATATATATGCGCAGTGTGCGGCTTCCGACGAGCTGTTATTAAGTGCTGGCATTGATACATCCGTCTGATGGTGTCCATATAAACCAAAGAAAATGATGGAATAAAATTGTAATAAGAATAATAAAATGAAAAGGATGAAAGAAAAAAAATTATTAATAATTTAGGGAAAAAAATGAGACTGCAATAATTTTTCCATCTCTGATGTGCAATAGGGATAAAAACGTTTATAGATATTAATATACATATATGTATGTATGTATGTGTAGTCGTTGGGATGGAACAACGATAATCTCGATTGCGATATAATCCTCGGGTTTGGCGCGTCGATTCTCTTTATGGGGAGAACGTGCTCAATCGTCTTTTATCGCTGTCGATTACACCTCGATACCGATCAACTGATGGTCTGCATCAAAGGATATATATAGATACAGTGAATCAGAGTATATATGGAAGACAACTAAACTAAATGATACCTATATAGAGGTGTACATATCTGTATTATAAATATTTATGTGAATTTTTATTTTTATTTTTTTTTGTATATTATACATATTTTATATACATTTCATTATTATGAAAATAATATTTAATTTTGTGTTTCATATATATACTGTAAACAGTGTATATTAAATGTTATTTTATTTGGAGATATAATTAAATTTACTTGGGGGAAAATTGAAATTTTATTAATCAATTTCGTAAATTAATTTTACAATTAGTCAAATAATTATATTTGAATTGAGTGTGGGGGGGAAAAAAAAATTCACGAATTAATATTTTATAATTATTAAATTAAAAAAGAACAAGATAATCGTGATTAAAAAAAATAAAAGTGAGGTAAAATAAGATTTATTATATTCATAAATGTAATAGATAAGAGTTACAATGAATTTCATTGTAACAAATATATTCTATTATATTCATTATTTCTTTTTTGCCTTTTTTTTTTTTTTCATCGTTTCTTTCTTTATTTCACATTCAAGTTAATCGCACAAGTCGTGAATATTATCACGTGACATGGGTCATAAACTGTGACTTAATTCCACGCGAACTGTAAGATACCAGATATATGTATACATGTATATAATATATATATATTAATATGTATACATATATGTATATAGGATGATATAGTTTAGCTAATATCTCTTTCGTTTTTGTCGTCTCCCTCTACTTGGTTAAATATAATTATAGTAAAGAGGAACAAAATTCACATTGAACCAATGGGGAATGGAAATAGGGTGGCTAAGTACACGTAACAACTTCTCTATATGTCTACATGTATATAGATATATATGCAGAATGTGGGTTATATATAGTATATTAACGGCTCAGACACGAAGGAACAATCAGACTTGCAAAAAGGCAGCCTTAATTGGGCTGTTAACAGAGCCTCGTCGATGATTAATCGTGCTTTTATACACGCGTTATACTATTTCAAGTATAAGAGTGTCGCAAAAAAATAAGTTGAGGAAAAAACTAAATCTTAAATAGATATATGTATGAGTAATTTCAAGCTAATTTTCAGCTAAGTATTTTTCTGTTATAAAGTTATCAATCAAAATAATATTTTTTATTTTTTAAAATTATTTATTTGAATGTGAGTACCTATAATAGTATAAAAATAATAATGGAGGGTTTGAGGTATAACTGATGGTAATTTTTAGGTTGTATTATGGGGGATAAAACTGATAAAAGGGAGGAGGATATAATAAAAATGGTTGAAAAATACTTGAAACATCAAAAAGATATTGGACAATGGCGAGTACATGCCATTTCCGAGTCGAGTTACATATTTGCTCTAGGTTTTATCTGTGAGATCACCCTCGCGCGCCTTTGACGTATGTAATACTGGATCTCTGTGGCCGGTTATGAGAATATGAGGGTATATATGAGTCTAAAAAGACCATTGGACAAGAGAAAGACACATAAAAAAAAAAAAGAATAAAGAATGAAGAATGGTTTTGTTGGTATACAGCTATGGTATTTCGTTCGTTAGTTTTATTCTTGCTTGTTTGCTCCAAGTACCACTCTCCGATCTATATACACATATTTTTTTTTTTTTTTGCTCACCCTTTCATTCTTCATTCGTGTCGTCTTTCATTTCACTCTTGAGCTTATGGTATTTAGTGCATTGAGAAGCACAAGACTTGACCGTTATTACAATTGTTGTAAGCAATTCATTATGTGGCTTTTGTCAATATATAACTACTACACACTTTTATATACCAAAAAATTCTCATATTAGTATATTGACCATATGAAAAAAAAAAATCATCTCGAAATTTTTTAATGAGAAAATTTCTTACTCTTTATTTTTTTTATTATTATTTCTTCTTGATAACTGACCTAGGCTAGGTATAAAAATAATATTACTTCAAGGACGGGTGTGACTCATCTTTTTCTGATGATTATTTATATTGAATAAAAATTTGGTTTTATTAATTTTATTATTTATAGACAGAATAAATCAATATATAGGCATATACATATAGATGAGAATTAGTTTTGAATTAATTTCGTAGACATATCGTGTGGCCTTTCAATCGATCTTCTGTCTTTCATTAATGAGCCGTCATCATGTTAAAGGAATCACGGTATAACTGATGGAATATATATTATATATATATCTAATATACAGTAGTATATGACGTACATAGTAGTAGTAGTCGTAGTAGGCGTAGAGAAAAGAAATATTGGTGAAAGTCTTTCTGATATAAAATTGAGTGCCCTGCGGCTGAACTAGAAGCTGCCTCCGTTGCTCACCTTCTTTTCAATGGAATTAACTATAGAATATTATACATATGTACATCTAGATATATCTATATGTATGTATATATACAATCTTCAATCAGATAGTCTAAATGATAAACAAACATGGTTCGCCAATAATTGATAGAATAAATTGAATTATTCTTTTTATCAACTGTAGATTTATATTAACAATAAATTATTGACGTTGGTTGGGCGGGTGTATTGATAAATATATTTATATATATACATATATATGTGTGTGTATGTATGGGATTGGAAGAAACAGTGCGAAGAAGTTTCTTATAATACATTTGCATCTTTTATTTATTTTTTATTCTGTTAAGCGCGCTTTATCTCTTTTTCTCGATTTATTTTACGTTGATATAATGAATCAGGTAGTGTTTGTTAATGTATATAAGCGCGAGTTTCTATATAGTGCTTTTATCTAAGTGTATATATGTGTTGAGTATTGGCGTCTTTTTCTCAATGTTGGTATCTCTCATTCCGTCTCCCACCCAACTTGGTAACACACGGCCGCCAGAAAGAGGTTCCGCGAGGTCGAGATTACTTTTGTGGGCGGGTCTCGCTCTGTCAGAGCCTCTTCGTTCAGGTATAAATGCTTCTCGCGTTGCAACTCCCCAGCCATATGAACGTGTACCATCCTCAAACTCGTTGTCTTATATTCCTATATATATATCTGCATAAATATATATGTATATATATTGCGCATTTCTCATATATTTGACCTAACTTTTTTTCTTGTCTACTCGATTTGATTTAAATTGGAATACGAATATATTTCTAATTACCACCGACAGGCCCACCTCAGAGAGGTGTTTCATTTATGTTCATTGGATATATAAGTACATATGTCTGTACATTTTCATTATATATTATAAAATGTGTATATATATATATTTAAAAAAAAATTTTTTTTTTGTTATTTATTTCTTTTTTCACGCATGTGAATTTAAAGTGCGAATGAATTATAATTATCAGTATTCTGATCAGTGTGTCTTGATGATTATTATTCAGCGGGTAATTTTAATTGAAAGTACTTTAATTTTATTTATTTTTTTTTATCATTCTCTCGTTGTATATATGTATTTATATACACGCATGGTTATATTATATATGCCTTTTTCTTGCTCTCAGTATTTTTAAAATATATATAAATGTATAAATGGATATAGAAAATTATTCTTGTATATGAAGATCGAAGGAAATGTGAATTAGAATAAATCTCTTGTACAACGAGGTCATAAAGTGTTGAAGCAATGAGTTGAGGGCTCTCGCCACTAACTGCTGCACAAAGAGCAAATTAAAAGAATGCAAATAAAAAATAATAAATAAATATAAATATCCCTTTGAACAGTGTGCGCGCACTCCACGTGTTTGAAATTGTAATAAATATTACGCGCCAATTAGAGGCGTTGTTTTCACAGATGACACGCATGCGCTCAAGCACAAGCTATTATAACATGTGTATGTGTGTGTATATGCTGCATATATGTATTAAATAACTGTGGCTGTTTCATCGAGCACCACCGGCGCCGTTTAATGATATTGGTTTAAGCGCATCATTTTTACGATTGCCAATAAATAATGTTACAAGCATGTTTTCTCAAGCAACATGAGAAAAATTTTGAAATATATATATAAGTACGTATAAATATATATACGTATATATACATTCTCTATTATATATTTTTGAATACAGACGAATAAAGAATATATATTAAATGAGAAATCGATGAAAAAAAAAATATTAAAAGAATTAATAGTCTTTGTGAAGTAGAAAAAAAAATATGTGGGATGTATGTATATCGTATTTCATTTGATGGGAAACTGTCGATTTGTGTTTTAGTTATATCTGTCACTAGATGGTGGAAATAATTTTACAGAAACATTAAGATTAGATATGGGAGGGAGAGCGAAAGTAAGAGAAAGAAAAGAAAGAAACTCCGCATCATCAGACGTGCGTTTATATATCCAGCGCGCATCAGTGAGAATAGAAGATACAGTCTGCGAAGACGATTTGTTCTCGCGGCGGGAGTCCGGTTTAACGGGGGGAAAAAAAAAAAATAAGAAAAATATATATGTTTATATATGTATTCCAACTTCTTATGTATATTCGTTTCATAAGGGACTTTGAGAAAGAGATGGATGTAAATGTGTATTGCAGGCAGGTATAGATATATAACGCCTCAAGGTTTATTCATTTTGTTGACGTTGGGAGAACTAACAAATCCAAATAGAAATCATTAATGGTTTTGTTTCAAAAGTCCCGACGTATATAACAAAATGCGACGCCTGATGCGCTCAAATAGTTAATGATTCGTTAATGATTTCTGGGTTTTTATATGTATATGTTTTTCTTTTTGTTTTTTTTTTTTTATATATTTCGTATAGCTGTGTCTATATATCTTCAACTGTATTTATATGTATCTTCTCGAAATCTCTGCGTGTCTAGACATGTATTTTATTTGAATTTAAATCTATATACGAATGGAACAATTTAAATTTCACGCTAATCTACTCAAAATTTTTCCGCGTCTTCTCCAGTCTGACTAAACAATTTTTTTTTTCTGTTTGGATGGAGTTTTGAGAGAGGAAAAAAAATAATGTGAAATGGAAGGAAACGAAATCTTTATTAGGATTTTTTATTTCTCTTTTTTAATATTTTTTTTGTTGATATTCTATTTTGTTTATCCACATGATGGTAATTTATTATTGTATATTATTTTAATGTTATGTAGTTGTGACTTGTGCTTTAATATGATAAGCTATTTATAGGCACACGAATCAAAAGTATTTATTTTTATCTTTAGATGCTTAATTTTGATATAAAAATTAAGAATAAAATTTTATTGTAAGTTATACAAGATTAATTTTTCAAATAAAAGTAATATTTTTTTGAGCTTTCTAGTATACAGAGTTTAAAGCTCAAATTTTTTAATGCTTTGTACAACGAGTGTTGAAAATGTTTAGAAACGGAGCTGATGATACGATAACGGGTGGCAAAATATAGGGAAAATATATTGAATGAGAGGATACAAGAGAAGAGAGTGTGACAGAGCGCGACGGACATGGGGTGACAGAGTACCTGAAAAAGTTTTTATATTTTTCTTTTTTTAATACATATATATATATATTTTTATTATTATATTATTTTTTTTTTCCTCATCTCTGTTTCGCTCTCACTTCTTGTATATTTTTTTAACTCACTCTATATCTCTATCTCTTCTCGTCGCACGACAAATAAAATACAGAGTTTGTGCAGCCCGCGCGTCGTATCGATCAACGACACAAACGTGCCGAACAATACAACCCCGTTTCTTTATTACAGTCATCAGTCATTCGGTATAAATATTAAATTCGCTAAAAAACCGTCGTCGCCATCATGATTGTTGCTGCATTGACAGGGCGGGGGGTCGAAGTTGCAACGTCAGCTTCGAGACAATGAATCGCACGGGGGCAGCTGACCGCCAAATATACAACTGCAAATATATACGTATGTGTATGTATATATAGGTAACATATACATAAAAGATGTATATATATTTGTAGATAGGAAATTTAAGTATCAAAAGAACACCGTGGAAAATTATTTCGAATGAATAAAACATTTTTTTTTTTTGGTTGAATAAATTGGCGAATATTACATATGTTGAAAATGAATTTTTTTTTTTGAGATAGAGAATATAAAAAATTTATTAATTTGTTCGCACAATGGGAAATAATAATTTTTTATTATGGGTTTGAAATAAATTTCGAAAATATTGAAATTAAAAATTTTGTATTAATTCAATATTTTTATTTGTGTTTTGTTTTTTTCATGTTTAATTTAATATTTTTTTCAAAGTAGAATTATTTAAAGTGAAATTCATACTGCGTTCGTTCAATGAATATGTTGGCTATAAAATATAAAATTATGTCTCGTTACCATTCTCCAAAATATAAATATAAAAATATATTTTTCATTGCAACTTTTACTACAATAAATACAGTACAAACGCCAATTTACTATCATGTATATATACTCACTGTTATATATTACACGTTACAAATAAATATAATACATAATGCACATGCTCCAGTGGTGCTTTTTAAAACGAGCATTAATATTCATTCATTACTATAATAACCAATAAAAATTTCTCAAGAGAAAAAATATCATACTCCTTTACTATAAATAATTTTACTGACACAATCACAGCACCTTTTTAATTTTATTCACATACATACACATTTACAAATGGATAAATTGAGAAATTCAAGCGCAAAATAAACTTTTATGATCTTATAGTTTTGTCAATTACAGTACTTACACTACTATTCTAAAAAAAAAAAAAAAAATGAAAAAGAAAAATACGTTACAAATATTTATTTAGCTTTTTAGTACCAAACATCCGGTCTTTTATGATACATCTATACTCTATATACATTCTGCATACATACCTACATATTATAACGTACTCGTGCCATCTGTATATAAAATAATACATACATACATGAACTCTATTCTCCATATGCGCCTCTAGTAACCATCGCAGCCTCTTTACTCTTGTTCGATACACACAATTTCTTCTTCTTCTTCTTCATTTTACTCTTCTCTCCCAACATAAATACTTGCATATACATTCGTAATACTATAGAGCAAAATAACCCGCGCAGGTGCATGGCCACTTCTCTCTATATACACGCATCTACCACACACATTTATATATACTTATGAGTACGCATTTACCGCATTCTAATTACACTCTTGGCATGCAGAGCAATAAAAGTCTTCAAATACACACCGCGAGTACAAAAACAAAAAAACAATGAAACAAAAAATAAAAGAAAAATATTAATAGTTACAATTATAAAGTACCAAATAAATAAATAAATGAATAAAAATAAATATATTTATTGTAAGGCGAATGTATTTTAAATACTTATAATACATATCAAATTTTTTTTTTTTCTTCAAGATACTCGAACCGCGTGACGCGATTAGCAACCCCCTGGAGTCTTGTCCAACCCTCTCTCCTTCTGGCGGCCACTTATATATATATAAATACATATATACATGAATATGTATATACACCTATGGGATTTATGCGCGTTTATATACCGCCGCCCCTCTCATCATTGCGCTACAATCGCGCACCAACCCCTTTGCTCACCTATATGTATACATCTACCTATAAACGTGCCGTTCACTTCTCTTGTTGAGAGTCTCCGCCTCTCGATTCTCCATCGACAATAATGTCACAGACGATATACATATATATATATATATGTATTGTCGTGCGCATGTTCTCGAGAGAAACAATAAGAAAACAAAAAGAATTTTGAAAGAAAACAATTTACAGAAGGGTTGAAACATCATACAGGAAGATTATTTCAAAGGGAATATATTGATGTGACAAAAATATTATATATTTTATCGCTTTTATGTATATATGTGTGTTTAGAGTACCTATATAAAAAAAAAATAATAATAATATTTTTTTTTTTATACGTGACAATAATTTATAAAGGAGTGTTACACGTTCCTTCACATCATGATATTACGATGAGGACCATTGAGATAATAATCCCATGTATTTTTTCATTGAATAATAATATTATATACAAAATATTTGGTACAAAAGGGTGAATGAAAAATAGATGAAAGTGTTATTATTTACGTGAGTGAATCATTGAAGTGAAGAAAATAATTGAAACAAAAAAAATTGTCTGGTGGAATTTATCGTTCAAGGATGTGTGTATGGGGCAATTAATCTTTATTATAAGCTCTCTTTGAACTTGAAGGTCTATTTTAGATTATTATTATTAATTTTTTTTTTTTTTATATTCTTTTCATTTATTTCTTTTAAAGTATCGAGACACGTAGTTATATTCCGCGACGACCTCACGTATCCGGACGCATATTTACTTCCCCAATGGACTCTATGCCGGCGGTCTCGCACGATTACTATATAAATTATCCAACCATATACATATATTTATTATTTCATATACGTTACTTCTCGATTGCACTTACATGCCGACGCGATTTAACTATATTAAATGTTTCAAGTGCAGATATAAAAGTGATGATGAAGCTAACTATTAGTCATCATTTAAAGTGGTGTATACTTAGTTTCGTTTCATTTATAGTTGATAATTTATTTTTATTTGTTGAAATTTTTTTTCCTCGTAAATAATTAGTAATTATCGGTGTTGAGACAGGTAATCACAACACCCTCTTCACCTGAAATATGTGCATGCATTATATTTTCTTTGCGTGAGGGCATTTATGCGTCGCGTGATACGCAACGTCGCGTCACAAACTTAAGAATGACGACAAGACTTTCTTTACTCACTTGACTACTGTATTTTAATATCTCTCAGCGTATAATACATTGTAAGGGCAAATAAGGAAACGCATAGGTATACATGTATGTTTATAAACATATAAAATATTTGTATGTATTTATGTATAGATAAAATTTAAACGGAAGAGTTCCCTGCTGAAGCGCTGACAGGACGAGGTGAGATCTTGAACACCACGGGCGGCCATTCTCACACATTTAATTCTACTAATTAGCAATTTAATATATATATTTCAATACTTATTCGCGTGACTTTATACTCATTCATATTATTTAATATCGTTAATGTATTTTTATATGACATTTGTGTTTTATACAAAAAAAAAAATAGTCATGTAGTAATAATTTATTTTATATGAAAAAAAAATTTATTTCAACGATTGTTGCCGCCTATACAGAATCGTTATGCCATATATATATGTGTGTATGTATAAGCATAAACATGTGGACAGTTAAGTCGAATATATATTTGAATGAAGCGCAACACATAAGGCAAATCAATCCGCCGTGAATTTTCTTTACGAGTGCTCGTGCAATTTTTCTTCTGCTTTTTTTTTTGTACTTTTCTAGCCCCTCTGAATTCCAGATTTCTTGCTATATATAAATACATATTTTTTTTTTACACATATGTAGAGTATTTATTACATGAATATGTGCATATGAGAATGCTGAAATTTTCGCTTTGAGTATATAATTTGAATAATATTTAATATAAATACTTCGTAATATTTATTTCTAAATCGACATATAAAAACGAATAAGATTTCACAAAGTAATATTGTATTTTAATTTATCATTTTTGTTTTATCTTCCTAAAAATAATAATTGATACGACGGTATATGTATAACTATACTGATTAATAATTGTATATACTATATACACTCGTTTCATTTCTTGGTTCATCGTTTATTTCTCAGTTTTCCAATTAGGTATAATTATTTTTGTTTTTGTTTTTACAACTACCGTAAACATTTACATATAAAATAATACTTTCTCATTCTCACACCTCTTATGTTATGTATGCTAGTGTACGTAGGTATATAATACTTATATATGTAGCCTATACTGTTGTGTTAAAGAATTCAACGCATGATGCCGTACAAATGCCGCGTGCATGCAAGAAACCTGTTTGTCACTGCGGGCTTGGACAACACCGGAATTGCATGTCAACGATATTATTGCACTATATACACACACACATATAAAAATACACATATACATATGTAGAAGTTTTAATACTATTGGTGCATTCATGCGTGCGAACTTTGAAGTAAAGACAGTGTCGTTGATGAAAGATAAATATGAATTTTTATCTGCGTTAAATGAATTCAAAATATTAAAAATATAATCTAGGTGAAAGGTAACCTCAATGATACTGAAGTATATATATGGAGAGAAACGTTGAGGAGCTCTAAAAAAAAAACAAGAAATATATTTGTTGCATTACATATAAATATTAAGAAAATAATTATCAAGGACTTTGGATATAATAGTAAAACAATTAATTAATATACATTTATCATTCCTGATAACATTTATATATTTAGAATGTAGTAAACCAGTGGTAATATTATTTTTTTATATTTTATTTATCAGATGACTGAGTACGATAAAAATTATTTAATATCTCGCACTTGGCAAGATTAAATTTTCTAATTTATTTTTTATTTTTCACTGTAGGGGCCTCTATATAAATTTACACACATATATATACATATATATACAGGAGATAAAATTGAAATGTATCAAATTGATCGTTATATAATGTATTCTATATGTATATATATGAATTTATTGGTGACATTTGAAAATCTTTATAAGGATAATCCAAAATGATTGGCAGCGATGCGTTAGGTAAAATGGACCACCGGTTCTTCGTGCACAGTAGCGTCATTGGTTGTTTTCTATATAAACATACATACGTATATCTATATGTGTATATGTTATATGTATGTAGATATGTATACGGGATTGCCTCAGTGCCAGACACGCTCGGATCCTCTCATTCTCTCGGACATAATCGCACGGCGGGTGTCGTTTCACATTTAAAAAGGTGCCCAACTTCTCGCCCCCGTTATGTCGCAACGGGCGGTAAACATTTATCTCACTCTTACACGCATTTAATATAGACGAGAATGACATCATTCGTGCTCCAGTGATGTCACTAAATGCGGATAAACACGACCCCAAATAACCGGGGGGGCCCACTCATGCTTTTATTTCATTTTTTTTTTTCTTTCTTTTTCTTCTTTTTATTATTTTTTTTTCAATCGCTATTTTACTGGTGTCTTTTTCGTATTCACTATACTTTTATTCGCTGTTACTCGAGCTATTACGCATCGATAATCGGACTAAATAGCGTCGATGGATTTCACGCATCTACGAATTATTTGTGTCATGTATAGATGATGAGAAAAAAAAAATAATAAACAAAAGTGTATACGAAAAAAATCGTGTGAGTTCTGGTAAAATAAGATAAGGGAGGACAATAAAATAATAGACACTGAGGGGTAGTTTTGTTGAATAAAAACTATTGGATGATGGTAATGAAATAGAGTAAAATAAAAATAATTTAGATGGAATATAAAAATAATTATAATAGAAAGGAAAAAATAATGAAAGAATGAGTTGAAGAATTATAAAGTGTAGAATGAATAGTCGGTGTATTATTATTTATTGCAGTGGCATTTACTGCGTTCATCGCACGCACATTGCGCGTATGTACACGCACACATGCGCATATATATATCCGTGAAAATAGGTAGGGGCGCGCCATGCGCCACCGGAAGTTGTTCACGAGATAGTGCGGACCGCAATTTGTCGGAGAGGAGAGATATAATGTTGCCCGTTTATATAGTCAAATGGGGGGTATATACACATTGGTATAGTGTGTGCTATGGCCAGGCAGATGCAACAGCACGCGCAACCGTACATTCTTAAACATTATAAATAAATAAAGCAGTTATCATATACGGATATTACATACATATGTCCGTAAATATAAGTGTGAGTTGACAAAAAAAAAAATAAATTATTTGAAGCTTTTATTTTTGCATATTATTATTTTTATTTATTCAAAGTTTATTATGCTATAACTATATAGAAAGTATATTTTCATTGTGCCAGATTATTTTAAATATATTGGAAAAAAAAGAAATAAAAAATTGTATATGGAAAGTCAATATTTACTATTGATGAAATTTTATTCATTTTTCTATTATTATTATATGTATTATTGCTTACTGTAAGGTTTGGTATATTTTATATGCATTATAGTTAATAATAATTTATTGTTGACAAGTCGTAAAATGGTTGGATAATTTTTATTATTATTGTATACGAGTTATCAAATGTAAATAAAAATAAAGAGAGTATTTGTGTTCAACAGCGTGTGTAATTCAGGTTTTAAAGATTAGGTGATTTATTAAAAAGTGTCTTGAACATATGTGTGTATATGTATAGATAATATATGGAAGTATATACTTACACTTGTTAAGAGGGGTGCATTTTGATAGAGGTAATATTAAATATTAAAATAAAATGACAACGCAACGAAAATTACTTAAAAAAGAGAGATTTGTATAAGTATGAACTATGAGTACCATGTATATGAGAGTTGAAATTGAAATATAATAGGCTCTTGACAGGCGAGAAAAAGAAAGTAATGTGCGCGCGGCCTGAGGCAGGGTGTGAGATATTCTCTGGTAATTCAGTTTAAAATGCATTCGTTTCAATTTTCATTCTGTGTTACTCGAGAGAAAAAATAAAATAGTGGAAGAGACGGCGCGAGATTTTTTACCACGCGTTTCTTTTTACAGCAGGCGAGAGATGAAATGGAAATGTAATAAAAAGTTGTGATAGAGCGATGGATACAAGCGCAGATGAGAAGAGAGTTGAGTTGAACAAAAAGTATAAACGATGAGAAACAAAAATAATATAAAATATTTCATTTATCCTTCATTGGTTTTTTAAATATTACTTTTCTAATAAACCTAATGTTTATTGCATTTCATACATGAATATTCATAGTTGAAGACATTTATTATACAATTATGAATTTATTAATAAATTTTGGAAGCAGAAAAATTTTATATATAGATAGAAATATTTGAAAAGTTATATGAATTTTTTTTATTTCACCACCAAACTTAATAAAAATTCGACGACATTCATACAGTGAATATCGATCACAAAATATTTATTAATATCCACGTTCAGTATTTAATTATGAAATAAACTATTTCCATCTCATTCACAATTTATTTTTCTCCGTATATATATATATTTCACGATGTAATAATAAGTTCACCCAATAATCATAGTTAAAATAATATAATATCTAAATCATCTATCGTCATCTCCATCTGATAACTCCCATATAAATATATTCGTTACAGAATTATAAAAGAAATTTTTTTTCCCACCCCCCTACAATCATTCGCCCCCCCTGGGAGTATCAAAAAACACGCGCTGCTCGGAGGCTTGTGTTGTACATATATATAATACATATATACATACTACACAACCCTTATATTATTCTCTTTTTATACTCACTATTGAAACATCGCATTCAATTCATCAATGTATATACATATTTACATTCTTCATATTCACTATTAATAAAAAAATGGTAAAATATATATATACACTTATATATCAATACATTATTTATATAGACTGCGAGCTCTGAATTTTCACGTTTACATAGAGAATATATACGTATATGTATTGAGCAAGATAGTTATTGATTTATATTGCCACGAGAAAAGCTATTTGATTCAATTTGTCTGTGTGTGGACCAGTGTATATGTATATATATGAAGAGTAAAAGGTTGACCACCCTCTCTGGGATTGAAATATCTGGCAATTCGTGAGGAAGATATTGGAAATAAAATGCCTGACATATTTTTATATATATGTATGTATTTATTAGGTACATCTATATGCGATGTAGTGAAGCTAGTAGTGGATATAAATCCCCTGGGTTCGACCTTTTCACATTTATACTTTTTATTATAATATGTATATGTATGAATAACGACATTAATGCATGTATTATTAGGCTTGTAGCTGAATGTATGAAATGAATTCTAATATATCGTATAAAGTACATGGTATAGTTGGTATTTATGTATATAGGTACAAATGTTGAAAGTGAAGTGGGCTTTTCATCGGTTGTAATTTATACTAGTGACACCCTGTAATTAGTAGTTAACTAGGGTGGTTTAATATTTCTTCTGTTTGTATGTATTTGTGTGATCCTTTTCGTGAGGGTAATAGTGTGTGTGCGTGTGTACTTTGTAGGTATTTTTATTTATATCAAAAATTTGATGCAGCTGCTTGGGAAAAGAATCGTACGCTTTGTTGTTTATGTTAAATTAAAAAATTGTGTTGCTATTTTTTTCGGGACATCAGTTTGTGTATTTTATCAGTGAAAATATATGAATTTTTTATTACTATTTGAGAAAAGGATTTAATATATTTAAATGTAAATTTGTGATTTATAAAAAGGGAGTTTATCGGCATTAGAGTTTGAATTTTATTTTATTTTATAAATATATTTATACATTTATTCATATATGAATACTCATTGTACTGTGAAAATTGTTTTCTCACCCTATGGAAAATCCCTCGTGTAGTGAATCAAATGTAGAAACATTACTCACGGTTTTACGCTCACCCCCGCACGATTTCCGTTCAATCGTGCTTTTGGTACAATTTACTCTGTCTCTTATAAATAAACCTCTGGGTGACGATGATCGCAGCTACTTCATTTTAGTTTGTGTGTGTGTATTCATCCGAGTGTCGTGGTACTTTGTGTGGTTTATGTGAAATGTATCTGTGTGTGTAAGCCCTGTGTCACTGTGCGCGACAATTGCGGGCGTTTTGACTGTTTGGTGGAGTATATGGTTTGTGCAACAGGTGTCCGCGGGGACATTCGCAGAAACGCGCGCGAGCGAGGGTGGATTTGTGGAAGGGTCGAGTTGTAGAGATGTAGAGTATGAGTGAGAGTGGTATGGCGATAGAGAAAGAGATGAAGTGTGAGGGAAATACGGAAATGGGAGTATGAGAGAGGAAGAAAAGAAGGGCGAGAGAAAAATTTTTCCTCTTTATTTATGAGCTTTTTATTCGACTTGTTGAGCTCTCGCGCGCGAAATCGCGCCAACACTCTTTTTCCGGCTACTGGCTTATTCCCCTGAATGAAAAAAAAATATGGAGGGGAAAAAGATATATATACATATAATGTTTAAAAAAAAAAAAAACTGAAAATTCACCCTCTATGTATAAACCAGAACTTTTGTCGTGAAAATTAGTGTCAGCAATTTTTTTCCTTTTTCATACTTGTTTCAATTTTTTTTCCCCCGTTTTTTTCTTCCTGAAAAAAAAGTCGGCATATTATAAATTTATTTTTCAATTTTGTGTATGAAATACAACAGTTTTTTACATTAGATTTTCACTCATACATAAATAAATATCCACATGTATGTATATCATCATTATATATTCTTCGATTTTTCTCCCTAGAATTTTCCCAACTTTATCATTTATTTCGCTACATTCATTATTATAATTCCTTTCATCCAGAAAGGCAAACGAGATCGTGCTACTGATATTCCTGTCGGCGAACTACTGAAAAAAAAAAGAAAAAAAAAATATATATCCTCCATTCAAAAATGACAATGCACAAAACATAGGTACATGTATGTTTAGCTCTCTTGTGATGTATCCTTGACCTTGGTGTAAATCTTTTTTTTTTTTTTTTTGAGGGATGTAAAGAGCAACAATAAATGGAATTTATGTACATATACACACACATACATGTATAGTGACGGTATTGTAAGTATTATAACACTTAGCGTTAGGTTACTCAGCTCCATTGCCTCTTCTTCATCTTTACCATCACCATCACCATCATCATGGTCGTCATCATCATCGCCACGACCAGGTAGCCTAGCATCTACATCGTTTGCCATCCGTGTATAAGAGATAGATACGATTTGGGCGTAATCCATCAAAGCCTTTGGTCTTTCAACGTTCACAGCCAGAAACATTTTATCTGAGATCTCCATTAAAGTTCAGTTAACGCCCTCTTGGCTTCAACAACGTTTTGTTGTATGTATATTCTTTCTTTCTCTTCTACCACCTATGATCTTCTCTCTTCTTCTTTAGCATTATCATTTCCAAACGTAAGGCAGATGTGGCTTATTTAAAAGGGAAAGGAAAACGCATTTTTATATACACACATCGGCTTCTGCTATTCGCAACTCTTTGATGCGCGTGACCTGATGTATCTTGAATATATATTCAGCTTTATTGGTATATGTATGAATATATGTGTATATGTATACACAACCTTGGCTTGTGATCATAGTAACTCGATACGCCCTCTTCGATCCCTTCAACCGTGAAAGTTGTTGAGATTTTGAGGATTTTTATTCTCATTTCATCTTTATTTTTTCTTCCACTTTCTCTCTTCTTCTTTTTCCCTCTATGGATTTTACGCGGCTATGAAGATCTATCGTGTGTTGCATTCTTTATTTTTAGGGGTTCCATTCGGGTGTTGGAGGAAACACCTTTTACTTTATCTCACGTTATTTTAGTTTTTTTTTTACTGGTATTCCACGGTCGAGATAATAAAAGAAAAATACTTTGAGATATAAATAGTGTATACTTGCATTTCCAATGGAGAATATAAAAGTTTATTTTACATGTAATATATACTATCATTCATTTTCACGTATATGTATATATGTATATAGCACGAGTGAATTTACTTATACATAATTAATAATTGAAACCTATAATTAAATTGGGATAGGAAAATTATATTTTTTGATTTATATGCATTGAAATAAATTTCATATTCTCTATACTGGCGCGTATGAGTTCATATTACAATTTAATATTGTTAAATACATGACTGTATGCGTGCATGTGCGTCAGAAACCCTTTGGTCTCCCTTCTTAGATATAAACCATCCCCGTTCTTGAGAATTGTGCGTAAAGGTATACAAACGCTGTGAATGTGCGCCTGGCACTCCCGTTTGCTGCCAGAACCTATCGAGTTACTCCGACATAATTTTGTTAATTATGATTTCATACAGTATGATTCCATTTACTGTTCTCTTGTACAACCCTCTCTTATATATGTATCAATATATACATACATACATATACGACGTTGTATTATTATCATCAGTGAGTATATCTGTCGTGGTAACTAACATTTCATTTTCGAATTTTAATTCATCGTATAATTATTTTCTGCTCGTATGAAATTTTGATAATTATTTCATTTATATATCTTTTGAAATCTAGTACTTCTACTAATAAAAAAAAATATATACATAAAAATATAGATAAATCGGAGGAAGAATAATTAATTGAGTAAAAAAAAAAATTTATTATATTCGAATAAAAATTTATTTTTAATTTCATATTTTTTACGTGTATTTTTTATTTAGTGTAAATATTTTTTTTTAGAGGTGTGTATATGTATAATAAAAAATATAAATGTGTAAATTTAATTATATCATTATAACTAAATTTTGTGTGGAATTGCGTTAATAAAGGCGATGACATTTCTTGTTGGTAATTTACATGGATATTTATGCAATGGCATAACCTAAAGAGAGAGCTAGATACATTTTGTATGTATATATATAATATAGTGGTTTCTTCGTCTCCAACAGGGAAGACAATCCTCGTGGATTCGTATCGCTAATCCTCCCGCATACTAGGGGGTTGTTTTAATTGAAATCTTACTCGGTTACTATCCCTGCATGAAGTTTCTCTCTTAACTTTTCATCCTTGTCTCATACATATGTATATGTATAAATATATATTTCCATGTGTATGATGTGTAGTTATATATTTATGTATGTACACTGTGTACCCTTGTGTGCTTCTCTCTTGGTTTGCCAATAGTGCATCAACCATAGGGTGATTGTGTGTCTATACATGGCGTATACACGTTAACGAGAATACGTTACCGAGTTACCAAGTTTCTCAATGAGTTTGCGTACTGAAAATTCATCATCCTTGATGCTGTACTACCAATACTACACCCCTGCCACGTGTCGTGTATGATAGTGTGTAAACGTGAGGAAAGTGGTATGGTGTTATAATAATTATCAAAAGATAGACAAAGAAATATTTTAGAAAATTTTTTTTTTTTATTTAAATATGAAAATTGTAGGAATTATTTAATTATTTAGTATTTATATATTTAATTGTATGTTCACGATCTTGTAAAGATACAAAAGTAAAAGTTGTGTAGTATTTATATGTATATATACATGTGTATATGTATTTTATATATGGAAACGACGAAAGTTTTGGCTATTCAGTGGGATCGTAGAGCGAGTTGAAATGTCAACCGCGAGACCACTAAAGTTGTAAGTGTTGGTTTGAAGTTGATGTTATAAAAGTATAGTTGTTAGTAATATAAGAAATGTGAGTAAGAGAGAAAGGTAAAAAGCTGACTGAGAGAAAGAGAGGAGAGGGTGGATGCAGGCAATGTTATAGTGAATTAGAAAAGTGGGAGATTGGAGAAAACGTACGAAACGAGAGAAACTTTTAATTCGTTCATTTTCGACCAGAGCTCAAAGGGTAACTCTCAAATGGGGCTTATTAAAATTTATACATTGTCTCTTGTTACTGCTACTGTATATATTTATTATATATTCACACACTGTATCGTGCAATTTTCGTGATATGAAAATTTTCATCTCATTTGTTTATACGTACTGTTTTATTTTTATTTTTGATGCGTATAAAAATGGTAGAGCTGGGAATAGAAAAACCTTTTTGGGATGGAATGAAAAATAAATGAAGTGAATTTTATATTAATACTGTTTTATAGTAAGAATTAAAAAAATATTTAAAACGAATAAAGACGAAGGAAATCTGTCTTTTCATCCAGAGAAATTACACTTTGGTGCTTTTAATCCTAATTCAACAATATACACGCCAAGATGTGTTTTACCACAGGCCAAAAAGGGTTGGCACAGGTTTATATGTACATTTATATATGTATATATACTCTTTTTATCCGTGCTAATATTTTTCGAAGGGTTGAAATGTAATTTTTTTTAAAGCCCAACCCTTTTGATTGTAGAAAGAAGCGTCAAGGATGATGAAAAAAAGAGAAAAGAAAAATGAAAAAAAAATTTATATATAAAAATGAAGCCCATCTACAACATATAAAGATGTCTCGGGGGTTATATAGTTTTTGGTCTCACGCTCCCATTGGACATAATAAAAACGCCATCTGAAATATGCATCCCTTAATAAAACTGTCCAATTAAATGCGAATGGAATTAAGTATTTAGGGGGTGTCAAGCTGAATTTGTTTGTTCAAATTTTTTTTCCTTGGTGATGGTGTTCAGGTGGGCAAACGCGAAAAACAACCCCTTTTTCATTGCAAAAAGATTAGTTTCTTAAACTTACAACCACGAAAGACGCGATGGCATTGCGGTGATGGCAGTGGTGTGAGAAGATTCGTCTCGTTCTTTCTTGTTCATGCCTGAGACAACGGTTGAATTATTTATAGCGTTCTGGATTCTTCCGACGCTTTTTCTTCCCGGCAAAGACAATTTATTATACAACCCTTGGTCGTTTTCTAATATAACGTCAAAAATATTCCCCAATGAAACGCCCGCGCTTGCGATGACAATAATTATATTTGTATTGAACAAATGCTTTCATAAAAAAAAATATTAAAAATGAAAGTAAAATAAAGAGTTTAATAAAAATCGTTTTATTTTTAAATTGATGAAATTTGTACATGGGGATGATATTGCCTGTCGTGTTTATGGCGGATGGAATGCTCGTTGATTTAACATTTAGGTATGTATATATGTATAACATATGAGAACGCACGTGGGCAGTCGTAAAAATTCCTGTGCAGATGAAAATAAAGAGAAGAAAAAAAAAGGGAGAATAAATGTATTGAAAATCTGCGTAATTAACCGATGGAATTTTGTGCGCGGGGAAAGGAGCTCCGGCGTATATCATACGTGGTGTAGGATGTACAGGTGTACTGGGAGGGTGTATCGTTAAAAAGAGGGATACACAGGAGGGGTTGATTAAAATTACAGGAATGCGGCCGATTAGAATGAAAAAACATCGTACGCGTTTGAATGAAAAAAAAAAATCTCATTCTCGCTTTTAACATTTTATTCTTTTATTTTTCGTACAATTTCCCACACGTATGTATGCATACTAGGTTGTAGTATAAGCTTTCGACACAAATGAGAATATTTTTTATAATTCCGTGGTCGATTAAAAAATACTTTGCCGACAATTATGCCAAACTCCAATGTCCGAGGGGAATAGTTAGGTGCAGGGTATACATTTAATAATTCGCGTTCTACAAATTTTTTTCTTCATACCCAATGTCAATTAATAAATATAAAAATGCGTAACCAAAGAAAAATTAGATTGCTAATAAAATAAATAAATAAATAAATAAAAAAAAAAAAATATCTATAATATATTTTGTTGGGCAATTTTATCGTTATGTTTTTACAATTGGCAATTTGAGAGTACGGCAGATGTAATGTAAGAAATAAATATATGTCAGTATATCATGAAAAACCAATTTGACTTTCACCCGTATTTCAATTTTATTCCACAAACGTTTAATTTTTAATGCTGATAATATATATATACATACAACCGTTTATAATATTCAAACGACTATTTACAATAACCAATTACCATCAATCTCACGGCATTAATTTTTTTTCTCCACACTTTGTGTTTCAGGTATGCATCACAATATCGATTACATACAGTTTTCTCTTTCGCCATGAAAAAACACAAATTTCACCGCAGTTGGTAAGCTTAATAAATTATATTTCTTATACATACAATATACATTATTGTCAAACAAATATGCAAATACATACTCATAGATTATTTTATTTATTTAACAATATATCCCACACAACAAATGCCTCTATTAATATTATATATCTATATACCTATCTCATATACCACCTCAATACACATAACAAAAATCATATACATACCTAAGCAGGAAGTAGTCGATCAAGTAATACAATATCAATGTGTGGCGAAATTTGAGGCGCGTGTTACGTATACATATTGTTCATAACGTGAATATATATTGTTAATATTGTAACTGATATATACATATATATAAATTGACAAGTGAGGTAAAGATATAAATAATATGTATATATGTATTATTATTGAACATATAAGCAACGGGCAACCACAACGACTTGTTCGCCATTATGACAAACTTCACTTATATATTCTTCCTCTCGTATTATTCCACCCCCTCTTCGGTCTTCTCTTATTTGCCACAACTCACACGCTCTATATATCCTCGAGCATGCTACTTACGATGGATGCTCACTCGATACAATACGATACGATACGACGTTGCGAGCTATGAGGATCGTGCAGATAAAAGAATTGAGTGGGTTGGACGTGACGAGACAATGGATCATCGGTCCACTAGCCATAATACAATCGCATCAGCATCTCTCACCGGTTGTATTGTTTGCCGCGCGCACTTTGATAACAGGGCCACGAAGACAACGGCGACAATAAATATATATATATATGTGCATGATGGTGATGCAGCGACGATGCGCATACATATAACAAATATTTCCCAACCCCCTTTTTTTTTTTACATCGAGCTTGATCAATCCCGAGATTCTACGTATGATGTGCGATGTAAAACAATGTTTTCTTTTTTTTTTTCTCTTTATTTATTTATTTAATTTTTTTTTTATTTCTGCTTTTCTTCCATCCGGTTTTGTAATGTATGTTTTGAGGGGACGCGAACATTTCCTTGTGATACATCATGTTAATCTTTCCATCATCATATTCGCACACACCGCAGTATCATAAATCATAATTAAGCAATTATTTTTATATTTTTTTTTATCATACAAATATACATAAAATAGATAACATGAATTGTATTATAGTTAATTTTTTTTGTTTTGTTTTTTAAATTAACACGAAGAGAATATATGTTTATGAAGTGTATGGATATATTATACATATATATGAGTGAGAATAAATAAATAAAAAGTTGCACAATTGTTTCGAGAAAATTAGATGTAATACGATGAGGGATTAATGCTCCCAAGATTATACAAACAAGGATACGATATGCAAGTTAACGACAGATGGCGTATATATATATAGCACGTGGGGACACAAGACACCTATACACTTAACAAGCTTATAGCCAAGTGTAATAAAGGCACAATATATCACCAGCCTTTGTACATATAAATATATATTTATACGTGTTATACGTATAGAGCAAAGGAAATGCGCAGGTTTTAACTAGTGTATATATATTTATATATGTATGTACAGAAGCAATGCTGAGAGCGAAGAGAGCAACGATGCATCGCACGTATTACGGGGGTATAAGTCCGTTGATATTAGACTGTATATACTGTGATAAATTAAACTTGTTGGCACATATAAATATCCACAATGTGGGCGGGCCCGCGAGTGCCGCGCGCATGTCCTCGTGCGCTTTGACACAGAAACGCACTGGCGGTTACAATTAAAATCGTATTATTGCCAACGGGGTGGCGGGTGCTACTGTGTGCGTAAATATATGTATATGATGATATAGTTGTATATATGTATATTTGTTTGTGAAGTGCGTGACTCAGTTTTCATCACGAATGTGTATAAACAAGTCTTAAAACTTGATACTTTAATTGGTGTTTATAAAAAAAAAATTTTTTTTTTTCCTGACGCGTGAGAATAAATTTTTTATTCGGTTTTTTTTTTGGTTGAAAGGGTAAATTATATAGTTTATATATATAATGTGTAAGGACTATTAAGGTAGACGCGAAGAGTGCAAATATTTTAAATTAATTTAAAATTAATCGAAGAGTGTAATTAAAATACGGCTTTTTGATTTTGATCGATGTGGAATTCACGGCAATTTTCCACCACTTAAATCAAATCAAGTGCCATCACACGACGACGCGAATTGAGGATTAATGAATGTGATGATGCAGGAACGATGAAGCGACGACGCGAGTATGAAGAGAAAGAGTGAGTTATATGTATACATGGTATTATATGTGTATCGTTTTTCATTTATACGCAAGGACGAATGGAAGATTTACATTCCAATTTACCGCGGGAAAGTATGTATAGAATCAGAAATTTTAATGTGTATAAGTGTGGAGGGTGAAGAATATATGTAAGATTGACAAGAGAGCGCGCGAGAGTGCGTATACACGCGTGCAGTTATTAAGGGAAAGAGAAAATGAAGCGAACGAAGATTAAACGATAGAATTCCTGTTTCACTTCTTCCCCTTTTGTAACTCGCGAGTGTAGTTCAGATTATATATCTATATACAGAGATGCCCGTTTGTTCATCCCACTCGATTCAAGACAAACAAATTAGTACAATTAGAATCCTTCAAAGAAAATTGATAAATTCCATCGACAACAATTTCTCGACTCATTTCACATCTTCTCTCGGTTTTCTTCTTCAACTTCTTGTGTATTATGTACATTTAAATATATTTATATATATATATATATTAATGGTGGTAGCTGGTTGAAAATAAATGAGAATAAAATTAGTGGAAATAATTAAGAGATCGTTTTTATTCTCTCTAAAGAATTTTAGCGATTTCTTAGATGATTCTTCGAATTTTAATTAACTTATTTTTGTATTTTTTTTTATTTCTACGTAAAAAGATGAAAGACGTGGTTTTAATATCTGATCATGATATTTAAATTCTAATTGAAGAAATTGAAGAAATTAAATATCTCATAATTATAGATTTAGAACTTGATTTCCAAGTGATTATTCTTCCTATTAAATACGATTCACTCAAAGAGTCCATATGTATCATCAAGACTGCTATCATATTTGAATCCTCGCAATGAAAGATATTCCAAAAAAAAAAGTACCTAGTTACTATATATTCAAACATAAAAACCGCTTCTATTTAATATTCTTCGCATACTCTCACTTTTCTTTTTTTTCAACGCAATTTTTTTCCATTCCCGCCCTCATTTCTCGCTTCTTGGAATCCCTTATTACGTTACCTTAGACTATAACCCCTCAGTGCATATATAGTACACTAAGAAGCATTAAGAGCTCCTAGATTTATTTATAACTACATTTACGCGCATGCCATATATATAGACAACCCCTTTTGCTTTAGAATTATTGCGTTTACTCTTGTTAGCAATGTTACAATGAGCGAGCGAGGGGGTTATGGTGTACCATGGGTATATATATAATTCCCACGTTCTTGGGGAGATCTTTTCTCCCACGAGACTTGTCTCCTCTTGCGTTCCAGCCATACTAGATTCTCTGTTAAATTTTTATCCCATTCGCAAATTAATTCAAACTCATATACACGTACTGTGAATATAATATACACACTTGTCTTGGTGAAATTCTCCGTCTTGAATTTTAGTTACTTGGTTTCGTCGTGCAAACGCATAGTTGGAAAATCATGTGCGGGACAGACGGGGTGACGTAATCCCGGTGGAAGTTTTTGAAGGGAGATAGAATGTAAGCGTTGGGGTGTGGGCGTTGATGTTGATATACATTGCTGGTTAAATGAACGTCTACTTCTCTCCCTTTTGAAACTGCGCTTTCCTTTTGCTTAAATTTTAGTCCATCTTGTTGAGTATTATACCAATGCCTTACCAGTGTGTCATTTGCAGTAGGTATACACACATATAATTGCCTCAAGGCACATTATTTTCTGTTATGCATTCTCAGTATCTCTGATGTATGTATGAATATATTAAGATTATGCATACCAATCATTTGGGTTTTGAATAAAGTCTCAGGTGATACTATCAAATTCATCATCAAGATTAAACTTGAAACATTTTAAATTAAAAAATATTAGTAAATATTGTTGAGTTCATTTTTCTTAAAATTGATATAATTTATGATAATTTTTTATTGGAGATAGCAATTAATTTGATCGTAGGAATATTTAATGAGAAATCTTTTATTTTGTTGAGTCTGATAAAAATATTTAAAATTAAAAATATAAATAAATATAACTTATATGCATGTTATCAGCAGTTATTTCCCTTAAATTTTCTAATGAAAACGTTTTCCATAATTAAAATCAATAAACGAACGAATTTTAATCAACGTTTAAGCAAGTGAAACGCACCCTCCAAGGGCGGAACACAACGACTATCCTCACGACTATATAAGATCCATTTGTGCAATATTCACCGTTACGAAAATAGTATCGTTCGTGTCGTACACTTTGCTTCTAAGACATAACGCAAGGAGCCTTCATATATATATACATTCTATGTCGCTTATTTCTCTTTTGGCCTGTGCGATAGTAATCCTCGACCTCTGTACTGTATCGGCATTAATTCTCTTGCCCCCTTAGATAGCTTTTCTCATTCTATCGCGTTTTCATATCTCGTTTCCTCTCTCTTCATCAACCATCTACTGTCGGCTTTTAACCGGAACAGACGCACCCTGTAATAGGCAAGTTGGAATCCAATCTGCAAGTTTGCAAATTCAATTCGGCTGGCGAGAGTCTTGCGAGAGAAGAGCGCGGAACGAGCGCCTTTAGCCATCGTCGGCAAGAACAAGCTTCGTTCCCCTTTCTTCCCTCTTGTTCTCATGTAGTGAACTCGCACTGTCTTGCTTCATACTCTCAATCTATATATTATTTATATATATACATGTATAACAATTCACAGCGACTTATTGGTTCCTTTTGCTTACTAGTGTGAGCGCTAGTAGATCGGTTTAAGCATATGTATATATACTGAACTGAAAACCGGATACATACTTGGAATGCTTGTGTTGTAGTGCACTTCACAACCCCCTTTAGCACTTTGGTGGCTTTCCGATGAACAGTATCCTCAATATATCTATGGATTCATTTTAGAAATAGATTGACCAAACTTTCATTATCTTGGCGCATGACTTTAATTATTTTTAGATCATTTTAATTCGTACGACGCAATATTTTTGTTCATTAATAAGTGAAAGTAATTTACATGAGGGAAAAAATGATCTTTTTTTTTTTTCAAATATTAAACCTTGAAATTTTATTCTTAAAGTCTTAGAATTCTTTGTTGCCGCTAATGTACTTTATTTATTCACAAAGATAAATATTTATTGATGGGAGTTGATTTTCCTTTTTCATTTTCGTCATTTCATTTACAGAAATATAACGAATTTATGTATGTATA
>JAQQBR010000004.1:3433480-3457735 GCA_030347285.1 Microctonus hyperodae
GCTTGCGGTCATGGTTTATTTAAAAGTAAAGTCAAAAATATATAACTATATGTGTATATGCATGTATTAATATATGTATGTATGTATAAAAGTTGAACTCACGCAACTACGATTAGCCGTGGACACGAGTGAATTACGTAAAGGCGGAACTGCGACGTCTGGAGATTACGATATATATATTTTCTGATTGGCGTGGCCGTGTCACGAGAGAAGGGTTGCTTTTCTACTGTATATATGTAGGTATACCTGCACTACGTACATATATATATATGTATATAAATAACGTGCAAGTATGAATGTATGTAAGTAATATACATAAACATGCACACGCCAAAGTAATAAAATTGCACTCAGACTTATGTATCTTTTTTTTTTTTTTTTTCAACAATTGCAATAATACTCAATGGGTGATATTAATTTTTTATACATGTATGTACTATATATATATAAAGATATATACGAGTTTTTTGATTTATATTAGAGCTTGAATTATTAATTATAATAATGATGAGAATGGAGAATAAGAAAAAGAAAATAAATAGGGAAATAAATTTTTTTTTCTCTTCATGAGAAATAAAAATTTTATATTTATGATGTAATAGACATTTATAATTTTTCCTTTCACATATGTTTGAGCATGTGAATGGACAACATATGTAGTAGGCTGATATGTCTGTGCAGCTGACCGATTGCGTTTATTTGATGTACGTGGTAATATGTGTGTGTTTGTACGAATAGTAGACAAGGGGAAAATGAACGAAGACAATTTGAGAATGTTTATGTAATATTTATTAAACTATTTTAGAAATGATGATTGTCTGAATTATTTATTTTCTGATAAATTCCAAGTTCACTAAAGGGATTAGAATATTTTTATAGTTATGTCATCATGAAAAAATTGTAATTATTTTCATTTATTTTTTCCAACACGTAAGGTAATAATAATGATACTAATGCTAGTAATATTCTGAGATTACCAAAGCAATCGTCACACTAAAATAAATTTTATTTATCTATTTATATATAATATTTTATGTGATTCTTTATCAGGCAATGTTGTCGACTCAATTTCATCCCCCTTTAAACGTTTCTTCGTGCCAGAGTACTTAGAACGAATATGACCGTCGAGTAAAAATGGTGAATGAGGGTGTTGGTGTATATATCCACATGAATTACGAAAAGACGAAAGAAAATTGTGTGATAGTGAATAGCGACTAAGAGAGAGTTGTGTATAAGAGATGGCGCGCGAGATATGAGGGCCAATAACAAAAATCATAAACACTTGGAGCGTTGATTAAGCCGTTGGGTCGTGCGTTGGTGTGCCTGATTCTCTTGATGGTACTACATAGCGGAATCCTCACGACTCCCATTTTCCGTAATACTCCCATGAGATCGTTCATTTCAGAAAATAACATTTGTGTGCGTGCATTTATGTCTGACCATGTGTGAGATAAGTTCATCCGCGCGGTCATCGTCAGTTTATACTCGTTCGATTGCCAACCGTCGAATAACATGTAATTCCATCTTTTATATATGGGGACTCAGCGAGTATATATATCTATACATATACCCATATAAATATATGTATTCATATACACATACGTATAGTTTCATTTAAGTATACGTAGTATATAGTTTATCCCTGAAACTTTAGTAGAGTTCGGATGTGTTAAGTATCTCATGGATCATTTTATTTTCTCCGTTATTTCTTCACGTTATTTTTCATTTTATTTATTTATAAATGCTATTTGTGTATGTGGATAAATATATATGTACATGAAATAATTTTTATATTTGGTAATTATATTTATTTCAATACGTTTAAACATTTTTTATTTTTGCACTCGCTCTTTCTTTGGTAATTACTTTCCTATTCGTTTAACAGTACAAGTCTTTACTGGATGAGAAACGTGAGAAACGTATACAATAACTGCGGAGTGCCGGTCAAGTCTCGAGAAAATTTTTCGTTCAAGTGTGCGCGTACTTGAAACGGCTAATATACATGTTGTATTGAAGAGTGAAGTAATATATAAACTGGGGACAAATAGTGGAGTGTGTGTGTGTGTATTATGAAAAGTGAATACGTGTATAGTTATGTATAATAGAAGAAAAAACAATTCTGAAGTAGTTGGATTTATTTAATTGAGTATAGAATATTAAATTTAAAAATTTCCTTTTTGTTTTCGGCATTTATATTTTTGGTTACGCATTAAATTAATGTGTTGATTAAATATTTTGTATTATGTTTTTATTGAGTAGATGGAAATAAAAATTATGAGAAGTTGAAAATAAAATTTTATTTGAGTTTGAAATGAAATTGAAATAAAAGTGCGCAGTGATGATATCAAATTTGTTATGCAGATATGCAAACAACATTAGTGTAGTTCGATGCTACCTCGTGTAATTGTCAGCAGGTTAAATAATAAAGAGAAGAGGCAAATAGAAAATATTTGCGCGCACATACACGCATGGCTAAGTGCGCTACACGCGGTTATTTAAAGCTACAACTCGGATAATATGTACATAGATTTTTTGTACATACATGTAAGTGCATTTGCTTTCATAGAATGTACAGAAAATTAAATAAAACTTTTGAGTCTTGTACAATAAATGTACGCAGTACACATATAAGTCATTGCGTGTGTATATGTTAGCATATCGCGTACGTTTAAAATCGACATGACGTGACGTGACGTGATGAATCTAACTAATATTTAATATGACAAAATGTCGTAAGCATGGACTATGTAATCTCGAGTATTAAAATTACAAACATGTGTGAAAAATTATGTTTTTAATATTTTAATCGTAGATAAAAACACATTAGAATACATTGAAATTATTTTTAAAAATAATAATAATACGTACTAGTTAATGTTTGTATATATTATCTGAAGTGGACTATGAAATTGTGTGCTCTTGAAGAAAAAAAAAAAATAAAAATAAAATGAATCAAAGGAAGACAAGCATATATAATCTGGTCTACATACTAATATCATTCTTTTATATGTAAATTCAAAGTGAATATGCCAGTGAAGTTGTACTTTAAAAAAGAAAAAAATACATTAGAGGTAAAAGAGTAGAGATATATATATATATATTAAAGTAAAGAAGAAAGAGATTAAAAAAAGTAGATTAATAATTTAAAATGAAGACGGTGCGGAAAATTTTTTTTTTGCCATGCATGTCTTTTTAGATAAGACATTGTACACAAAACTGATGTATATATTAAGTATATGGAATACAAAATAAAATCTTGAGGAGTCTTGATTACACAAAGTGGGAGTGTGCGAGTGGTACATGCACGTTTATATATATATTTATACAACAAAAGACATTACAATGCGCCTGTGGGAGCGAATGATGATATTCAACGCGACGGTTTCCGTTTAAATAGTGCAGGCGTCCTTGCATTTCTATTTTTCTCTTTGCTGTAATTTTTTTTTTCTTTCTTTCTTTCTTCAACTCACAAAACATTGGTGTTTCTCAAGCCTTGCACAGGTGTCAACTCTCCCGCACTTCCGGAATGGGATTTGTTTTATTGCTCGTTTCTTTAAAAGTAACAGAGCGAGTCTTTGCACGCACGTGTGCAGTGGTTGATGATGATCATTGCTTTTGAGTGAATGGCGGATATTTAGATGCATTCGGTTATACACAAATATATTGTACAATTGCAAGTGTATATTCATATTATATATTTTTCCCGTGGTACTGCGAGTCGTGTAAAGAATAGAAAAAATTACAACTACTGATGATCGTCGTCTATTCAATTATATGGCTGCACTAACGAGCATTATTCGTACCCACGCGCCTCGTGTTCTCGGATGTTTATATGTATGTATATGTATTTATATTAAGGACACAAAATATATTACACTCGTTACTTTTATATAATTAATTATACCTCTTTCTTCAAGCTAATCATATAATAGTCATTAATGTATATCAGCATTATACTTTGTGTAATTTTTATTTCTTTCATTTTCTCAGATAGAGTTGAGAAGAGTGAAAGATTTAATATTTAATTAAATGTTGAATTGTGTATAAAATATATACGAAATACAGTAAATTAATTTTATTTATTTGCTGATGAAAAATTTTTATTTCAAAGCTTTATGTATTTTAATTTGCTGTGGAATATTAATTAAAATAAATTTTCGGTTGAATTTAAAATCTCGATATTAAATTAATTTATGTACAGCATTTGGAAAATTATGATCAACACTGATAAAAATAACATAATTAATTTAAATAATTAATTTGATAAACTGTTATGTTTGACATGGTGAAAAATTTACTTTATTAATTCATATATTCAACAATTTGATTACTATTATTTTCCATCGCGTGATAAATTAAAAATATTAAAATAATTTACATTTAAAAGATATTTCAATTTGACAAACTATTAATAATGAGAAATAAATTATCAAAAAATATAGTTTCTCTTCCGCATTCGCTAATAAATATCTATAGACGCGTTTGATTGTTGATCTTTCTGGCTTTTACGATTCATAACTCAAAGTGCGATGAGTGCGACTAAGAGATAAAGATGTTATATACGTACTCACAGGATAATGTTCATACATATATATACACTTCCAAACACAGTGTAAAACATATAAAGGGTCGTCCCAAGTCTCATAGGCGTAAGCTGTTTATTTATATGTCCTACAAAATGTCTTTATCTCACTATTTTTATTTATTTTTTTCTTCCATTCGTTTTTCCTTTTTTTTTTTATTTTCATGAAATTTATTTATTACACTGGCACATATATTCATACACACACACATACATATATATGTATCAGCTCTTGCCCTCGTTGACTGAAGTACTAACAGTACAAGTCAATGTATCATATATGCCCCAAGCAACTGATACAATCTTACATCGCGTCGTGGTCAATTCGTTGGCGATTTTATTACCACCTGTCTGATTGTTCACAAGATAAATTTATTCTCTCTCCCCCTCTCTCTCTATCACCTCATTCTTACTCTCAATCTCCCTCTCCACCTCTCTCCAACATAAGCGACGATTCTGTAAAATTTTCCTAACATAAATAACAAAATTAAATACTATCGCTCGTTCTTTATAATTATCCAAATGCAATTAAACATATATCAGCATATCAGAAATTAATTTCTACATGTATCTCTAGTTTATTATTAATTCCATTTCTATTTTTACACATTACAATATTAAATCGTCGCTTATATATTATCGCTAAATTAATTATCACCATAAATATTTATACACAAAATGATTTCATATTGCAATATGTAGAAGAGTAAAAAAAAAAAAAAATAAATATACAAGTGGTATTACGCAATGGAATCTAGTTATCTAGCCAATGAATCCGCATCCTCTACGTCGAGTAGTTGAATGATTTGAGTATTATATTATAGTGTATATATACATAAGTACATGTATATAGAGATAGGAATAACTATCCTGCGTGCTTATACTCATCAATGATGATTTGACGTAACTGCTAAACTACCTACATACACACATATATATATACTACTCTTTGTCTGATGTCAATGCATATACATCACTCGCACGCTAACTATCGTCCACTTAGTGCTAATAATTATTTTCATTGGGGCCTAACTCTCGCTAGTAGAGTAAGGGAGCAATAGTACGTGGGGTAAAAAAATATTTTATATCTGCATATGTATGTATATCTATCTATACAACATGTGTTTTAAATATATATATATAATTTGTATATGTATGTCTTTATGTAGAGAGTAATGCAGAGTACTTAGATATATATGTTCTCTCCCCTAACGTGCAAACGGCCGCGACGACTTCCTGCATACGAACGGATATAAAAATAGAGCTCTCGTATTATATGTACACAGCAGCAACGACAATGTTTTAACGGGTGAGCAGACCCTTTTAACTGGACAATTCGCTAAAATTACGTTCCGAGATATTTAATGTGACGTGGACTTATGTAGATGTATATGTGGGTGTTATATTATTTTATTTATAAATACCTGTGGAAGATAAGTGGGGAAAAAATGGAGAAGTGTAATAGAAATTAATTGAAAGGAAATAATAATTAATTGAATTTTGTTTTTATTATTTCAATGTGATTTAGTGGGTATTGTTAGTATTGTGGGTTTAGTCGGTGTCTTTAGTGTATAAATAAAAGATAGAGACAATGTAGAGGTGTATCTGTATAGGTTTTTTTTTTTTATTCTTGGGAGATTGGTATAAATCTATCTAATACTATGAACAGACCCCTATTGTGAAAGTCATAATTCTTGTACCATCTCCACGCGCTCATTTTCCGAACACTGGGACTAAGACTAAAGAGGGGTTTTTGGTTTATGTTATCAAGAGAATGGTTGTGTGTGTAACGTTAAACAATACCTGAAAATGTTTTCCGCAAATCCACTGAGAAAAAATAAAATATATAGATGTGCATGTGTCTGCGATAAAAGTGAGAAGAGAGTCGTAAATTATTTAGGACCTGTGTCAGTTCAGTATTTCACGTTGGAAACGAATTAAATATATGTGTAAGCAAGTGGTGTTGATGTGTGTGTGTGTGTGCGTTATCTGTGCGTGTGGAGAAATTAAATAACAACAAAACAATAAAAGACAATTGTTTCTAAGTTTTATGGACACGCTCGTGCAAGCTGAGCGGAAAATATGGGGGAAAGGGTATATAGGAGTATGTGGAGGAGAGAAAGTTTATTGTCGTCGACACCGGTCACCCCTGGACACTTTATTTAGGGGGTGTGATTCCCGCACAGTCTCGCCCAATTTTATATGTGTGTATGTATGTTTTTTTTTCAACGATTTTCGCTTGTGTCTCGTGAATGCAATGAAAAGTCCTCTTGCTCCATTAAATAAATGAATAATACTCGGATACACTACCCATCAAAATGTTTGATTATTTAATTACACAGAAATGAAAAGTGAAGTAAAATATAACGGCAAAAGTCTTTTTAAAATATTTAAATTTTAATTGTAGTTTATAATAAGAAGAGAAAAGAAAAGAAGGAAAAATAAGTTAAATGACATTTATTTGATGTGTAAAGTTTTTTATGCAATTGGAATTTTTAAATTTAAATATGTCATTTGAGGGCTCGTCGTTGTGTACAGATAAAGGGGAGAGATATAATATTTTTTTATTATTTTTATTATTATATCTGGAAGGCGTAATTTTCAACAATTTTTTTATTAGCACTATGATCATAATTGTAATGAGAAAAAAACATGAAATATTTTTTTCTTATTTAAGCAATTAAATTTATTTAATTGTAATATTTCCGACGTGGTAATTTATATATAATATTAGATATTACACTGACCATCAAGTACCAATATACATAATAATATAAATCCTATAAATCATGCGAGATGAAACGTGTTCAATGGAAGCGAAAAAAAAAAGCAAATTAAAAATAAAAAGAAATTTTTTTTTGTCTCTTATTTTTTATTATACATAAGTAAAATATGGACAACCTAAACACGTCATTACAATCTTTCCCATATACATTCTTCCAAATACATATATACATTATACTCATACACATACACAAATGTTTTTTTGATTTATTGATTGCATGTGTGTTGCAACTTTTCCATTATTTCATTCTTGGATAATTCACTGGAATTATAACATTAATTATTACATATTCTTTCTATTTTATTATGTTGCAGGTATGTGTCGGATTGGATTTACAATAAAGAAAAACATCAATGCGAGCATTTCGAGAACAGGTTTGCGAGATAATAAAACAAAAAAGAATACACAATATACATAAAATAAAAATAAGAAATAATTCACAATTTATCTATACACCTATCGATAAATACATACATTTAAAGACAATACCTACACCTATACTTTGAACGTACTCATCATATTAGACAGAGGGACAATAGATTTGTGAGAACTATATATATATATATATAATGACCGGTCATGTGTATATATTGCCCCTTCATTCATTTCTCGCTCCCTTTTCTCCAATCATCTAAATTATTCCATATAAGATTGGAGCGCACAATTCGCTAAATAAATGGTTGCAGGGAGAGTAAAATCTGTGGGAGAGTGAAAAAAGAGATAGAGGAGAATGGTCAGTGAGTGAAAGAGAATGAGAATACATAGATCTATGTATATATATAAGTGTGCGTTGTATAAGAGGTCCTCAAAATCGAGGCGTAACGAGAAAGTGTAATACATAGAAATATGGAGGGACTTTACTGCTTCATAACTTGAGCTCTGCACGGACAATCGTCCATTTATGATTTTCGATGTTACGTTGACTGCTGTATACTCATACGCTATGGGTGGGCTTATTTTCATTCTCTTGTACTCTCAGCACTCTCGGTGTTTATTCCTCTCATCTATTACTGTGTCTCATTTCTCTGTTGTTATTCAGAAATACAGAAATATGCTACCTCGTAAAATCCAACCCCAATGCGCTCGTCGTTGTTCAGAATTTCTATCAAACGTTTATCTTCAAACGTATCATCTTTGCAGTTACTTTTACGTATACATATTTCTATGTTTATATTCGTTTATATATATACCTATGCGTGTGTGGAAAAATTCAGGAAAATTTTTTATGGATTTTGTAATTTATATTTATTATTTATTTTAAATTAAAATTATTATTTATTGATTTTTTTTTATGTGAGAAAAATTCAGGACAATTTTTTATGATTTTTATAATTTATATTTATTATTTATTTTGAATTAAAATTATTACTTGTAGATTTTTATTATGTGAGAAAAATTCAGGAAAATCTTTTATAATTTTTATAATTTAATTTTATTATTTATTTTAAATTAAAATTATTATTTATATATTTTTATTATGTGAATAAGATGAAAATTTTTTGTATTAGTAATATTTGATTTCATTGAAAATGCGTATCTTGAGCGTGTAATCATCAGATTCTTGTTGTATACGTGCAATGTTCGATAAATCATGGCTGTTAACGCCGCGTTCATTTCATTACTGGTAATTCCTCGCACGAGCCACAGTGACACGCCTCGGTCATAAAAGACAACGCGTTACAGACTCGGCACATATATATATATATACGTGTTATAAACAATCAATTGGAAAAAAAAAAATTTTTTTTTTCATCGATTTTAGTAACATAAAAATGTGTTAATCTTTGTTATTGCTATTGGGAAAAAAAAAATTTTATGGTGTTTCTATATATTTATTTATTTTTTTTATTTTTTCCCACACTGTTTGCCGACTTGCAAGATCAATTATCACAGTCAATATTATTTTTAAAGTGCATATTTATATCGAGTATTGTAACCAGTATGAATGAAATGATTGGTAGATGAGGAATGTATTTGAATATATAATGCAAAGGGTGAATTAATAATTATACACAAGAGAGAAATGTTGAAGGTATATACGTATAAAGCCCGAAGGAAAAATACTGAAATGATATTAAGGTGAGCTTTATCTAAATGTTAATACAAAGCCATTATATCGACTTCACAAAAATATCAGAAAGAATCCCCAAAGAGTTTTATATACTCATTTTGCTTTTTTTTTTCCATTCTTTTCTCACTCATACTTCATCCCTCTCTCATCTATATATTTATATATGTATATGTATATAATATTCTTCTTGTTGGAATATAACAGACCCCCGGCGGGCTCGGAAACGAAACGCTTAAAAATGTAATAGTGCGTTTATATTTTTCTCTCTTCTTGCTTCTTTTTTATTCTTTCTTTCATTCACGTTGGCTCTTTATTTTCCCATTATTCAAATATAAATGTAAATGTTGATACAAACGGATAGGTAAATGGAAAGAGAGAATTCAATTGTTGGCAGCCCAAAAAGAGCGAATGGAACTCAATCGAGAGAAGAAGCAAAAGAGAGAAAGTGATGTTGAGGGCGGTAGAAAATTAGTTTATAAGGAAGCGACGTGGGGAAAAAAAGAAGGAATATATATCTACTATCTTACTCGTATATACATGTATAAATATGACTATGTGTACAAGTGGAAGCGAGAAACAATACGATAGGGACCCTAGCTTCAGGCACTTGTCAGTACAGTCCGTTTAGAAATTGCAAATGCAATATACATATACATGCACTCAAACAGGAAAAGATTGGGAATCGTGCGCGCAGAGCAGACAGCCACAAAATACAAAAAGTCACACTTGATTGAACGCGAATCGTGAATTGCGACTCAACGAACCGAATAATATAAATATAAATCTGTGATCAACAGTCTTAACCATCACGTGGAACATTTTATTCTTATTATCATGAAATATAATTTTAATCTCTTAAACAAAAAAATTAAAAAAAAAAAAAATCTATAATATCAATTATAAAAACAACAACAACGTGAACAATTATGTAAATAAATACATAAAATAAATTTGAAATAATTATACAGAAAATAACAATCGAAAAAAAAAATGTTCATTTTCATAAATTTTTTTTTTATTTCATTTAATTAAAAGAAAATTAATTGGTATAATCAGTAAAAGGAGACAAACATAAAGCTCAGTAGGATTTTTCGGGCTGTGAGGATGTGATAGAAGAAGATATATATTCAGATCGTACATATATACATCTAGAATATAATGTGTGTTTATAGAACCCCATGGATTGCTGTCCGGTAATATCATCCAATATGCGCGGCCGTCTCGTGTTTCCCTATCGTTGCATTGTTCTCGCCCTTCTGCAAGCATTGTGACGGGCGGACATTTTCGTATAGGTAATGCGTGCATATATGTATATGCATATATATATAATTTGGATGAGAGGGTGAGAGTGTATGATGCATATGCCCATTCAGGATAGTCCATATAGCGTAATGCCATCTCTAATTCCATGCGAGCTGATTTGATTTTGGCATTAAGATAAAGCGAGTCGATATACGAATGCCATACCCCTGCTCTCTCATCACAATACTGATAATCGTGTTTCTACAATGATGATTCTCCACGATGAATTTTATTCATCGTATGTTGATATGTATTTATCTATACGCATATACATTGTGCATGTGGATATGAAAATATTTAATTAATCATAACAAATATTACAATGACATCAATATAAATGTTAAATTAATATAAATATTGTTGAATCGATTGTTGTGATGTCAATATTGACAGATGTGTGACGGATATAAAAATATCTGTTGAAATTAATTTTAGAGCAGTATATAAAGAATTTAGTATAGATTAAATTTTTTTTAAATGAATATATAATTATTCTGTATAAATGTGAGATGAATATTGATATTAATAACACTAAAGGAATATAATTTAATCTGTGAGGTGTGAAATAATATGTATAAATTTTCCAAGGTGTATAATATATGAGTGGAAAGATGTATTAAGACGATATTTACATTAGTTCACTTTATATCGAGTATATGTTTTATTATATGTATATATTGGCTTTAGAACTATTATAATGTGTATATTTATATAATGCGATATGAAAGAACGAGTGGGAGAGAATGAATGAGTGACGAATCGGGCGACTGATCTGTCACGATTGGGCGCCCTCGAGGGCGCGAAAGTCATCAAGTCAATTGCAACCTCTCGCGCGTCTTCCGGTTGAATTGATTTGCAAATTTACATCGACGATTCTTTAGCCTATCTGCATTCATCCGTAAAGATTCTATATCTTATATATACATTTACATATACACACATACACACACATGTATGTGTATAAATTGTTTCGTAGAATTAAATATTTCCAAGTCGTAAATTGAAATGATATGAAAAAAAAAAAATCAACTGATTTAAATTATCATTCACTTAAGTCCTGTCTTAGTGAATTCAATATGTATCATTTGGATTTTTTTTCGTGCGGTTGGTTTATAAAATTTTTTTTTTATTGTCTATAATGTAGTCCATATAATATGCAAAGTGATTTCATTCTATTTGGTTCCGGTTTTGTTGACAGGAGATCAAATGAGATGCAACAATATAATGAATAGGGGAAAAAATATATAAATGAATAAATAAAACAACAATTCAAGAATTCTTATGGTTACTTCATATGTATATATATATTGTATATAAGAATAATATATATATTTCAGCATGCATGTACAATACATGTATGTATTGGAGACCACAGAGGTATCCAGAATGCGGCGTGGCACGGGTCAACCGCACAACTCGACAACGTCCACGCGTGCTCGTTCCCCGCTCTCTTTCTCTTTGACACTGTGTGCCAATGCGACGAGCGAGTCGTTGCGATATATATCGAGGAGCGGCGCGCGACGTTATGATCCGGTTCCTTGCACGTCGAATAGCACGCGTGCCTGCGCACGCACGTGACAACACGTCCGTCATTTGCGTTGTGCGCGTTGAAAATAAATTTCATTAAATCCTTTATTATTATATTTTATTTTTAAATATTACCAATGACTATATTACCGGAGTTTATACATGTTTTTCTTTTTTATTACCGTGCGATATTAAGAAAAATTATTGTGCTCTATAGAAATTTATTATTTGAATATTATTTTTTTTTAGTGTAAATAGGGATTTACATTCATACAATAAAATATTAATAATAATTATATTTTAATGATGAAACTTGAAGCTCGTGATTTGCACTTGGAGGTAATTAATTTCTTCCATACTATAAAGCTGAGTAATTACTCTTCAATCACGAAGTAGGAAGAAGCGAGTCGTTGAAAGCAAAAGAAAAAATATAAAAAATGAAAGAAAACGAAGGAGAATATTAAACCGCATTTGAGAATTACACACGGAACGAATAATTAGTAATTCATAACTTGAAGTAAGAAGACCCAAGTAGTATATATATATATGTATATGTATTTGTAGGAAATGTAGGTACATATGTATATGTTTAATATATGAGCCACCGGATTCTTGTATTCATATTCCATGCAATGTGAAAAGAGCATTGCATGCAACGACGTAAAGTTGTTATAATTCGTCGTTGGTAAATATAAAAATGCATATACATATATATGTATATTTATGCACGAAAATAAATTTTTTATCTCTGTTTATAATTGTTGTTTATAAATTTTCTTTTGACATTTTGACGAATTGTCGTTTATACGTAAACATATGTTGTTTGAAAGGGTTTTATTATATTTGTTGCAGCTTGCAAGTGAGGTGTGTTATACGCAGGTGCGCATTGTACAGTATTTTATAGTTGTAATTGTATGACGTTTGATGTTTAATTACCCTCCATAATCGACGTGTATATAGGTATCACTTAATTTGTAGAACAAAAAATAAATTAATGAAATGATAAAATAAAAATTACACTTTATATCAGTGTCTGTTGAACTTTATCATTCATATAATTGTGAGGGAAAAAAAAAATTTATTCTTTAATTATTTTTCTTGTCAAATGCCTTTGAGTTAATTACGGTATATTAATTATCTCTGCTACTTCTGTATGGAAAAGGTTTCGCTTTGAGAATTTTTTTTTTAGTATATACATGTATATTTGCTTAATAATCAATGGGAATAATAGTAGATTAATTTATATTTAAAATAAAAATTTAGCTAAAAAAGAATATTAAAATTTTTTTCTCATTTTTTATTTAAAATAATTATTTTTCTTTCAATTAATGTTTATAATTTATCGTGTATATAACATTTATATATTGTTTAAGTATGCGTGTGCATACAATTTTCGCGCCCTACATACAATATCCACGACATTTTATTATTTGAATCTGACACATGGGTATAGACTCATGCGTTTGTTCAACGGAGGGCGCACATCGTAAAATGCTTGGGCGTGAGCTGATGACCAAAGCAAGTAATATAACGATACGAAGGATCGGACACGTGGTATGTACATACATATAACATATATGTATACGTTTCTACATACTTATTATATACTTGGTATATTGCACCCTGCAGTTTATGTATGAGCATGCATGCCCCTATATACCTATCTCAATTTTCTCATTCTTTTGCGTTGTTATTTATTCCCCATAAGTCGTAAAATCAATTTTTCGATAGATATAATTATCACAAAAATTTAAAAATAATAAACAAGAAAATATAAACGAATATTTTATGCCATCGATAAAGTTAAAATTTAAATTTTAAAATAATCCTTGATAAAACGAATCAAAGTTTGTCAATTGATGAAATATATTCACATCTACTGCGTAAAGTTTCAGTTGTCGACGCAGTAGATAATACACAAATATACATATGTGTATGTATATTTATGTATTTTTAGATGTATTATATATACTACCTATACACGACTCGTAAGGATAATCTTCTCTCGAATGTTCGTCGTCCAAATTGGCAGGATTACGTATACGCGCGAGTAGGCCACGTTCTCGAGATTGGTGGGATTACGCGAGAGGTTGTATAACGCGCTTGTGTATCTCTGCATCGTCTGTATACATATGTATATGTCTATATACGATGGTGACATATATAGATAAAGGGATATGTATATATGTGTGTGGTCCTGCCGTGTAAAGGTCGTACACGCGGGCATTATTGGGAATTACGATGAATGCGAAATGAGAAAACGTAAAAAAAAAAAAAAAAAAAAAAAAAACCGTCAAAAGCTGTATGTTCACGCGAATGTCAGGCATATAACAATTTTCAATGCCTCTAAAAAAAAGAAGTGGCTTTTTCAAATAAAATAATAACCGCATATTGGATACGGAAAAATTCAGGATTATTATTTTTATATTTTTTTATAACTGTTATGAGGTAAAAAATCATGTTGGAAAACAATTCATGTGTCAGTTTTTCAATTATTTGTATTTTTTCCACTCGTTTACTTTTTTTTTTTAATTTTTTTATTTAGAATGCTCTGTGTATATTGCGTCCCGATAAAATGTAGTTGGTATTGTGTAGCATTTTGTGTATGTATATTTCGTGTAAACAATTTCGTTGTATTAATATATAGGGATTTATTTGCAGAGCCGATCGGTTATCCATGTGAAACCATACGTTTTATTTACATTCATGCGAATTTATGAAAGTAATTACCACATTGGTTGAAATATTCGGTTGAATTTTCGAGCATTATACAGCACTATTGAAATTAAATCTATAGAATTAATTTAATATTTTACATTTTGATAACATAATAATATAGTGAATAAAAATTTCCAATTACAATTTTATAATTCAAAATACATTTACCTCATTAATCATAAAAAAAATTTCTCGACTGCAATAATTGAAATATGATAAATGAACCGACGAATTTACGGCATAAATAAATAATCCACGTTGAAATTTTTAATTCGACATTCGCACTCGCACTTACGAATATAATATACATGTATATTTTCATACATATAGCTGATATAAAAATTAAAATTAGCCCTGGTTGAAGACGACCGCGAGTCGCGCACCCCAAAGAATATTATGCAAAGCCACGAGCAATAAAAATAACATATTGCGACCGAGAGAGGCATAAGTTTTAATCCAATATTACTAAGATAAGTCTTATACCCACTGAAAAAAAAATCCCACCCTCTCTTTGCCATTTTTTTTCTCTTTCTGTTGCGAAACTCACCCCTCTGCACTCCTCATCTGACTTGAAATCGTGTTTTGCCTTCACGTATTCAGCTCTCAGCACGGCACAAGATTTCTTTTATGTAATACAACCCCCACAGCTTTACATTGTGGTTATTAGAAAATATATTCTTTCCTATGTATATACACACATATATGTACAAGCTAACCATTCATATATATTAAATAACCGAAAAAAAAACAAGGAAAAAAAAACAGATATTTTTATTTCCATTATCTTATACCTTTGTATAATGTATAACATTTCGTTGAAAATTTACATTTATACTATTTATTATATCTGTAATATTTCTTGTGGGAGTTAAATTTTTTTAACGACTTTCGTCGTTGGGAAGTGAGACTGGATAATTTTTTTTTTCTTCGCCTTTTAGAGATAATAAAATAATATATAGACAGTATATAAATAAAAACATTCACCCTCACTGGGAATTTTGTGAGATATCAAAATCTCCCTTTGCACAGTGTATATACACATTTTATTTTTACGAATCGAATTTCGGGCAAGTTTGCTATTTTTTTTTCCGCTTCATGTGTATGAAATCAGAGAAATCATCCAATCGTGGTGACGGCACACTTTTGACGATATCACAAAATGGAAAATTTGTCGTGTGGGTATACGTGTGGGGACGGATAGAAGATTGTCGTAAAAATTTATAATTTGGAAAATATCATGAGAAAAAAAAATCACAGTGGAAAGAGAGAAAAGAAAGATATGAGAAAAAAAATAGTAATAAAAAATAAAGGAAGAGTGAACGCGTCAGCTAGTGAAGTAAGAGAGGAAACAGTGGCTTTTGGATTTCCGTATAGCGATTGAGTTTATAAAGCGAGAAATCGAAGGGGCCAATGCTCCAATCGGGATAGTCATATTTACAATGTATAGATATACATAATACATTGGTAAAATAGCGATGCCCGAAAAGATTTTTGATGAAAATTCAAGTTGATATTATTTACAAAAATTGCAGTGCGTTATTTTTCTTTGTAGGTATCTGTAAATAATTACACAAAAATATCGAGCATATTTTTATAGATAAACAAATATTGACAAGAAAATATATATATTAAAGAAATGAGAAAGTTGAAGAAATCTTTTTATATATATATATAATAGAGAAAAAGGCGAGAAGAAAAATCATTTGGAATAATGGGAACTAAATTCTATGAGGCATAGCAAACCGAGATAAAAAATTTTCTACAATAAATCCAAATACACAGACACACAAATACACATCCATCTCAATATAACTATAAATATAATTTTATTATATTTCTTTGATTATTATATACCAAGACAAATTGATAAAATAATAATTTATATTTTCTACACTAAATTAAATTTATATATAATTTTTTCGATTATTTTTCATTTTTCAATTTTATTATAATACCAAAATCATCCCTGGTGTGAACTTTAATAAATTCACACGTGTATATAGCGTTAACCTATACATACATAATAAATATACACACACACGCAAACATACATATATCCATTTCCTTTTACCATCAAAACTCTCCTTCTGTTTTTCATTCACAAGGATATTTGTCGTTGGATTATTTACTTAGGCGCAACGCCAGTAGCAGCAGGATGTCGCGCGATAAGATTTAGACCTCATAATTTATATCAGATAGTATATGAGTATGTGCACCCACAAAATTCAAGTCTATCTCTCGGCAGGTCACAGAAAAAATAATGGAAAGTAAAAAAAGAGAACGGATATACTCGCACAGACGTTATTCTGTTATGTATCTCTGTGTATAATTTTGATTAAAATAAAAGCAACAGTATGTACACACTTCTGGATGTTTAACTTCCTCTTTATATACAATTTGAAAATTGTCAATGTACATATAACTGTATGTGTGTGTAGAATGATATGCAGTTAATTAATTATATGAGAAATAATATATTCTTGATGTTATTTGTATATGAATGCATTTAATCTCGATTATGACGTATTCCAAAGCAAAATTTATTTTTCTCATTCACTCATGTACACAAACATTTATATATATACCTATATGCATAACTCGTGTGTGGCCCACAGCGATAGATTTGCCCAATGCGCGAAAACAGGGTTGCAACCCCTCTGCTGTTCGAATCGCACACCCTATCCCTTGGCGAGCCATTAATAATATACCCATATTGGACACAATTCACCTTGAAATTAACCGGCAGCCGATTGGTAAGCCCAGGCAAATTGACTTCGAAATTGACAATTTATGGTAGCTCCAAAATGCGTTGACTCTTGTTTCTCACTCTGTCTCTATATCTCTCGCTCACTTCCATAGTTCATTACGGTGCTGTGCTTTATAGCCTCCATCTTGATCATTTCAAACTCATCAAAATCTTGTGACACATAAAATTATCAAGCATTTATATGTATTATGAATATATTTGCTCATTTAATAATTTTCAATGCTAATATTGAATAGTAAAATGAAAAATAAATTTTTTTATGTCATAGATTTATTAAAAATTTATTAAAATTTTTATTCATTATTCTTTACCTCGACGTTGCAAATTGCTCGAGTATTACGCATCAATTTTCCCAAATATTTATATAATTTATATAAAATAAAAATATTCAGAGTTTAAATATTTTTCATTGGTATATTTACGTATAAATAATTGGCAGAAAATATATCGAAAAAATAAAAAAAAAAAATTGTAAACATAAAGGAAATTGAAGGTAAACTATTTTAAGATTTAAAAAAAGTATTACCTTCATCAATTTTTTTTTAAGCACACAATTACACATATATATCCATGCACATTTATTCTCTCTACTGCAATGCTTGTAGATCGTTGGTTCGATATCGCCCTCAAGTAGATGAGCACGGTGTGATTTATAGCGAGTAGCTTAATTGTCTTAATTACGCGCTCGCTTCCGTGGAAAATGCAAGAGAGATACATACATACAAATATACTCTCGTGTATTCTCAACTCCTGATAAAATATTATATATTTTCGCTTTCATGTAAGTAATAGTAACAAAACAAAAAATTTTTTTTTATTCATAAATGAGAACACACATTGTATGTGTATATGTATGTGTGTATTTATATATTTGTACGTATTATACATGAATAAAATAAAGCGAAAAAAGTATAATTTTTTATTTTTCACTGACAAATTGTTTGTAGTTAATGTTTGTCAGTGAATTATATGATTTGAATAATGCAATTGGTTTTATCTCAGTATTATGTATACAGGCATATATGAAATGAAATATTTTGTACAATTCTTTCACACGGCGCATCAAAGTCGCAATTGTGGCTTAACGATCCATGCAATGTACTTCACAGCCTGCCATGAATTATTCACCAGTCGTTGGCAAGGCGGTAGGTCATTATCTTACGTTCGTGCCCGATGAAACTCTTTTCTTCATTTCTTTCTTCTTCACAATATGGTGTATCATATATATATATCTCTGTGGAGTATGCTACTGCAGTGTGCTTGTTGCCATGAAATTCACAATAAATCTCAACTAGTCTACATTTTACTAAAAAATAAAATATCGTCGTATTTTTTAAAATATAATTACAATTATTAATTTTATTCTCAAAATTCTATTTTAATTATTTGATTCTTAATTTCTCTTTATTGTAAAACGTGGAAAAAAAATTTTTTTCTTTTCAATTTAATCGACTTGTATACTTTTTTTTTACATTCAAAACCTTTGGTGAATATAAAACTGTAATCTTTATAAACTGAAATAATTTATGGTTGTTTGTGTACATGGAAAATATTCTTCTTTCTCTTTGCAAGAATCTTCAATTCAACTTGAAGCACTTTATATAGATATGATTAAGGCGTGCATCGTTTGTATACAGCTGGCATGAAAAAAAAAATAAACAAGATGAAAAATATAAAAAATAAAAATCATAGTCGACCAATTCCACACACGCAACGATCGCGAAATTCATATCTACGTGTTTAGGTATCGACAGACGAGATCGATTTTAAGTACGCCACTGCATATATGTATCCATATGTATTTGCCGACGAATCATGATATGTATATGGTAAATAAAAACAGTAAAAATCTTTGGAGAATGCAAATTAAATAGCTTGAAACGTGTATAATTGTTGACGTGTGGTTTGTTCGCAACGAACAATGTAACATGTATCCAATTTCAACTGTTTTTCTGGTTTTGCAGCACGCACACATAGAATTACAGATACATAGCCATAAATGTATTATATATACATGCGTATATATCATCATTATAATAAATATTACATAAAAAGATATTATAATTCAAATATCTGCAGTAGAAATAAATAGAAACTTTGAAGCAATTTTTTTTTGGTTTATACACAAATTTATATTATTATATTTGTTCTTTATATTTTTGCTAAACTTGCTGGGGTTATTCACGCTCGGTTGGTTAATTTTGCGGGAGGTTAACTCTTCAGTTGTCCATCCCTCTTTTTGGTATATTCCGTGTAATCGAGGGGCGAACAAGAGCGGAAGAAATGAAGAGGAAAAATAAAAATCAGTGCCGGAAAAAAGAAATAATACAATAAAGTTAATATAATATCTACACATAGTTTTGCTTTAAAAAAAAAAATGACAGAGGTAAAAATAAAGTGAGTGAATGTGAATGAGTGGGTGAAAGTGAACTTGCATATATATATATACGTATTATCGTACACTAAGCGTTTTGAGTGCGCTCTTGTTTTCGGTGTAACCTGAAGCTAAGCGGTTTAAGAGATCAACTCGCCCGCATAAGCGACCACGTGTCATGAGAATCGTTCGCGAACAATTTTTTTTTTTTGGTTTGTGCGCGCACGAGAAATTGCGTGAGGTGCACAAAAGAATATGAAGATAGATTAGACGGTAAATAAGATTGAACTTGTACGGGATTGAGACAGAGGAAGAAGAAGAACAACAACAATAAGACGATGATAAATAATATATAAAGAAGAGTAAGGGAGAAAATAAAATAGAAAGAAAAAATTAATATAAAAGATATAGTGAATGAATTATTTTAGAATGAAAAATTAGATTTACAAATCTGTCCTGATTACTATAACACTGGATCGTTTATAAATAAAAATAAAAAAGAAACCGTTTATATAAAAATTTCTCATGATCTCTCTGTTTCTCAATGTCGTCTCGAGAAAGCAATCACACTCCACTCACCAGTATATTTTCAGTCATTTATAAAACATTAATCATTTTCACCTTTTGTTTCAATCTATATATTTCTTCCTCTTTTTTATTTTTTCACTTAAATTTTTTTTTCTTTGAATGAATGCGCCTATACGGAGACTAATGACTTTGACTCCACGATTATTGTGAGAATATTTTCGTGTGGGATGCATTATATATAACGGCGATTGGAGGACCGTGACTGAGGTAAAGAAAGAGTATATAATGTATATGAGTGAGTGAAATGAGTTCTTTAACTGTGTATGTACGACGCTGTATACTATCGCAGGAGAGAATTTTCAGCGAAAGGTTGTTCTTGTATACATGCATGTAGGTATATGTATACATGTGTATATCTATGTGTATCTAAAAGAGATTGGTGTGGATGAGAGAATAAAAGAACGAATATATAGCCAAATGTGCGCCACTCTGGCGCCTGGTGCTGTGAAAAATGGACATAGCCGTTGCCCCAGCATCTTATAATACACTCATATACACTCGCATTACACACTGCGCTATATATTCAAACCGATGCGCGAATTTTTACATTTAATATTTTTCTCATGCGTAAAACACAAAAATATACATCGATGCAATATCATTTTTAAAATAATTATCAAATTATTAATTAAATTAAATTATTTTCATATTAATATTATTATAAGATCTTCCTCGTAAATATTTGTTCTCGAAATGTTCATTGATGAAAATTATATTAATAATAAATAGTAAATTTTTTTTAATTAATATATTTTTAGTAGTATTTTATTTTTATTTATAAAATCATAAAGCAGAAGCAAAATCAGTGATGGCATTTGGAGAAGAACAATTGAATACATAAGATCTCGCGTTAAAAATGAAAAAAAAAAATAAATAAAAAAGGAAATTTATTAAATTAATCGCGAGACTCGGGGTAAACCGTTGCCTCGATGACGGTTGTCTCTAACCACAGTAACTCTCTACCACTGTACAGCTCCAGGCCAGGCAGACCACCAAAGCGGGCCTCAGTTGGACTGAGTTTAGCAGCTAGTCATTTGGCCGCTGCTGCTGGTCATCATCAACAGCATTCGTTAAAGAAACATCGATTGGATAATGGTGATTACTACGAGAATGGTCATCTTGGTAAGTTTGATACAATATTTAATTCCTATACTAATTTCATTATTGTTTCTATTATTCATAATAGGTGAAAACAATTCGTTGATATTTAAACAATATCAATTTAATATTTCCCATCGATTAAAAAGATATTTTAACTATACATATCCCCACCTATTTATTTCTGCATGTATACATACATGCAGATATAATTTACCTACATTTCAGTAGGTGCATATAGATATAGAGCAATATTAAACGATCGAGAATGCATCGTCGAGTGTTGGTACATAATTCCCATACAGCGAGGTCATGCTGCAGTCAAATACATGGATATATCTATACATTTACCTATATTGCAAAGGTAGACCGCGAATATGCGTAAATGTACGGGCCACACACTTGATTACTGTCATCCGTGCACGCTGGTTCACAACCTATGCATCGGTTCGACGAGACCCTATTGCAATCAATTAATTAGGGGAATCAAACACACTTGGAGTGAGCAAATTAACTGCGACTGCTCTGGCGTGTTGTGGCCTGCGGTTCTGGTGGTCTCTATTCTACCCACGTGCATCCAAAGAGCCAGAGAGCAGAAGAACAGGGAGGGAGGGAGAGAGACAAGAGACCATTGGTAGCGAATGGAAATACCATTCGATCCCCACTGACATCTATTTGCCAATATGATAGTAATATAATGAACAAGAGAGAAATTCGGACATTTGCTAAATGTATAAATATACTTGATACTTGGCTGTTTGTATTTCTATATTTTTCAATTAGTATTATTTATGTGTGTATGTAATACGAACTTTGTGTGAAATACGATTGTGTTATGGAGAAAAAAAAAATTTATTTAATTATTTGAATGATAAAATTTGATTCAACTTGCGATAGTAATATTTTTAAATTAAATTTTGTTTTCAAATGGATAAATTAAATTAATTGTATATTGAAAATTAGTCTCAGTATTGAAATGAAATTTATTGATAATATGAATTATAAAAATTCAAATCGAACGTTTTCTACAGAAAAAAAAAAATAATGAAAAAGAATCGAAAAATATAATTAAAAAATAATTCTCTACTTTATGTCAATACACACCGTTCGCTGTATTCAAATTGATAAAATTGCAGGTGGGTAATATAAATTCATACATACATGCAATATACATGTATAAATATGTGCAACTGTAGCGCGAATATTGAATATATTTGATATTATCGATAAGTAAACTATTGAATTGTAAATACAAATTAATACAGTTGGGGGGGTATATAAAATAAAATGAACTGCGAGTAGGTATACATTGAAAGAGGTGAGAGGGTGATGAGAGGACGAGGGGTTAAATATATAAAATATACGTGCATGCATATATTTTTGCATTTGTGTGTGGGTAGGTGAGTGAGGGAAATAAAGTGGGAGGGTTGAAAGCCGGTTATTTCGAGGTCGGGCGATTCACGCGCGCCGTGTAAACACGGTCGAATCGATTCGATATACACACGCGAACGTCTGACGGTTGACACGCTTGCACTCTAGCTCTTGTATCGAAATCAAGCGCGTTTTTTATTGGCTCAACTAACACCAATGAACGGACTTTATATTATTCACGCGTAAAATTTATATATATTCATATAAAATATATACATATATGTATATTTATAGTCAATATCAGAAGTTGTATCATAAATTAATCGGATACATTGATATGATAGAGAATTTGTGAATTTATGATTGAATTATTTATTTGAGTGAAATAATAAAGAAAAATATTTTTCTTTCTTATTTTTTATTTTTTCTTTTTCATTATTTGAATTGAGGGATTTGTGGTTGAAAAATTGTATACTCATTACAGAGAGGGCGAGAGCTATTGCGGTGAAACAGTAGTAACCGAGTAATTTAGTGAACCACCGAGACGCTTGAGACCCACGAAATTGCGGTTGACCCACGCGCTCATATCCATTCTATACATATCTGTCTCGATGATTCAAATTAACTGACAAATTAGGAAAACTGAATCTAAATTACATGTAAATTTATATTCCATTATATTTCATTTCAGATTGATTAATATATATTTTTTATTTTTTATTATTAATTCACTCTGAATTGTATATTTGAAAATTATAATTTATGTATACACGATTTATTGCGTTTGTTTGATAGTAAATGATAACAAAAAAATGAATAAATAAATTAATACGGGAGTGAATACTGTGTAAAAAATGTGTATACATTTATATACAGATACAACTCGTTGTTTCATCCTCATCAGTTACAATCAAGGTTTAGTGTGTCGGACTGGCGCGCCGCTTGATTGTTTTTACGAGAGTGCCGGTAAAATAAAACAGGCAATGTGAGGGGCCCGGGTGCTCACGCATTAAACCTCTTCATTTTGGTAACACTGTTATGGCTTTACTGCCGCCACTCTGCATTTCCCTTT
>JAQQBR010000004.1:3462437-3487400 GCA_030347285.1 Microctonus hyperodae
TTTTTTTTTTTTTTATTTTTATGAAGGAAACAAAAAAAGGAATAACTCGAGTAACTGTCGTTATGTTGTTTAGAAGGGAGCACAAGACATTTGATGAATGACACGAGCGTGGCGTGGAATGTAAGAGACAAACACTTGGAATGATATCTACAGTATACATATACGTACATTATGTAGAATATATTTACTATATATAGAGTTGGGAAGAAGAGCCGCCGAGCAGTAGGAATGAGAGCAAGATAGGACATAGAATGAGGACTTATCGTAGCGAAACCAACTGTGTTGTTCATGCTGGCATAACAAACGATACTTGTAAAGAAAAAGAATAAAGAAAAAAGGAAATAAGTGGAAGTGAGTGCGCGAATGTCGATGAGACCTCCTCGAATCGGGGAGAAAACGTGACGAGGCATACATTACAACATTGGGGATACATTTTCTCTCGCTATATACACATGAAGAGTATAAAGCACGATATATCCAATAAACATTTCGCCTGACATGAAGACTGATCACTGAAACGTTGTATGAAACACTAGAATTATTCAGATTTTATTTAATTCCAATGATTAATATCCTTTCATGGATAAGAAAAACATTAGCAATTGTTAATCTTTGAGTTTTTATTTATACTGTTGATTTAATGTATAATATCTTGATTTTCATTGTGGACACACAATATTTATGGCAAGTGTGAAAAGAGGGTCAGCAAGCAAATAACATTGAATTGCTAGCTAACATTTAAGATCGCTATAACGTTAATTCTGTGCGCAAACACACGCCTGGTATTGATATCGACGCGCAGATTATATGCAAAGAGACCTATATACCACTACTGTACGAGCAGCAAGCCGCTCACGCTCGCTCGCTATTGTGATTGATATTTGGTTAAGCGGACGGCGATCCATCAAGCCGACAAAAGCGCTCTTCATCCGAGTCTACACCATTGGCCACACGTCCCAGTTAGCTTTCATTGAAATTCCACAGAATTGGCCGTGGCTTACCACCACTTAATTCACTTATAAAGTGACATTATTAAATGATTATCGCATTGGCGAAATATTGTACATGTAAAAGAAATAGTTGAATAATTTTTTTTTTTGTGTTTTATATGTAATTTTATCTGTATGTATATTTTTTTTTGTGTACAGATGTTTCGCGAATGGAAAAATCACCATTGTTGGCCAACGGCTACAATCAACCACCCACGCATTTAAGTCATATGCAGTATATGCAACTTGGCGGACATCCAGGTGCTGGACACACGGCTATTTTGTCGCCTGCCAATTTACCGCACCATCTTCAGGCTCAGGTGCAAGCCCGAGTTGAGCAGGGACTTAAAGTTAATCCAAACATGACAAATATGGAGGCCCTTGCGAGGTATGTTCAATTAATTATTAATATCGATTACTTAAAAATATGTATTTCCAAATCATGGTATTGTAGATAAAATATGTATATATAGAAAAATGAAACGTAAATTTAATTATAAATAACGATTAGTGATTATTTCGTGTTGGTAACTTGTATATCAACAACTTCTAAAAGACTGCACTATCATGGTTTTCAATTTGAAACTTACCCCCGTACATTCTCAATCTATATAGAATTCGTACCCTCGATTTATTGCTAATGATATATATCTCGGGAATGACGTACTGCCGCAGCGGGAAACATTTTCATTAACTCGCGCGCTGGCTCTTTCGCACCGAGTGAATTTTCCTGAGGGATAAAAGGTCCCATTGCACGTTTCTTGTGGCCCCTCTATGGGAAAAAGCTTCTTCGAGTAGCGGTCGCTTGTATTCACCCACCGCGCAATGCTATTGGACTTTTTGAAAATTATTAACCATTAATTTGATATATAATGAAGTTTTAGTTTTCCTTCAGTTCTATTAAAAAAAGTACATAATTCATATGATCGATGACACATTTGCCCAACTGTAACAATTGGATTTATTTTGTGTTAAGTTCATACCTAATAGTCTTGTGTTAGTTACATTGAAGAAAAAGTATTGAGAGAATGATGTATATATTTTGAAGGGAGAGGAGTAGGTTGGTGAGGCCAAAAGAATACAACTTTAAGAGGATTTGAAAAGACAGTGAAGCCGTGGAAATCCAAGGGGTCTCGACACTGCTTGATCTTTTATCACTCTTTATTCTTTACCTCTTTCTTATTCACTTCTCATTTTTTCTTTTCTTCTTCTTTTTCTTCTTTATTTTCCTCCTTTTTTTCTTCTATTTCTTCTTTATTTCCCTACTCTGTATTTTTTTTCCTCATCGTCTGCGACGAAGCTCAACTGCTTCGGTTTGTTTCCTCTTCGGCACAAGCTGCCAAGTCTTGAATTACATCCAGAGGGTGAACAAGGGTGAGAGTGGATGCACGTCACCTCTTTATCCATGAAAGAAAATCAGTCCAGTGACTTGACTTATACACACTTACACACGATCCACAAGAGATTCACACTTCTTACAATGTTGTAGAAAATCCGCTTTTGTACTTATATTTATTTTCAAATAAATGTATTTATTGCAACATGAGGTTTCTAAACGTTACTATAAATGAATTATAATTAAACATCAATTATTTTATAATTGTTATAAAATGATTAACCCTCAATATAACACTTGTTTTAATAATCAATTTTTTATAATTACATTTGATAATAATATTGTTGCCATCACCATTGATAATTTGGTGTAGTATTTAAACTTATCGGAATGACAACCTTGTCAAACTGTAAGTACATAACACGTGGGTTACAACATGTAGTTTATCAAGCTTTTACTATTAGACTTGTTCAATAATTCTCCTTTAATACACCTTGTGTGCAATGCACATGCCCATAACATCTTACATCATATTCGATTTACCCTTTGCCCAAAATTTCGTGGTTACAGCGTTTTAGTCCTTGTAAATTCTCTCCTTTTCATACATAAAGTATGTTGTGTTCGCTTCTTGTGTTGTATCTGCAAGAAATGTCTATTATCCACACTATGAAAACAAGCTAATTACTTGTCGAGTTCGTTACTCAAAATATACATAAGTATATCCCTTTTAGTCTGCTCTTGATTATACATTATGCTTTGGACCTTCAATAATTTTACACAAAGAAATTTTATTTGTAAATTACAAGTAAATAAATTGGGATAGAGAATTCAAAAATAATTTAATCTGTGATTATTCGTGAAGTATGTATTGCATGAAGAAATTTAATATCAATTATATTGAGTCAAAATACGGTGAGGTAGGCACGTATATTTATATATAATAAAGATGAAAAGGCGTCCATCGCACGTTTCGCATTATGATTTCAACGCTTTGCTTTTAATTAAAATGCAAATCTATTTGTGGCGTCCGCGGACCACGATGCGCGAGAAATGACAGAGATCAGACGAGGTAAGACGGATTATGTTTGGGAAAAGGGCGTCATGACAAACAACGAAATATGATTAATTCAACACAACCCCATGGGTTGTTTTGCCTTTATCGTTACATATTCACACTCTTCGTGTCCTTGACCTTTCGCACTTGTATTTTACAATATTGTAAAAAATGTAAATTTTATCGTTATTAGCATGATATTTAGGTTGAATATTTTATTGAAACGTTTAATAAATCATTCGATTAATTTATTCTTCTTTATTAAATTCAAGTTTCTTGTAAAATGTTCAAGTTTTATACAGTAGTAACTATCGGAAATTAGCTCTCGTCATTTTTTTTTTCCTTCTTTGGAATGGAGATGATAAGCCATCTCTCCTTTTTTTAATCAGTGACATCAAAAGATTGCTCTCTTCGCAAAAGCTGCTCGCAATTGATTCACGAGACGCAAAGATTTCTTAATCAAGTTCTTCAAATATATTTATGTACATCCCCAGAAAATTCTTTTCATCTGGATGATGACACTTCTACTCCATTGACTTGACTAACATAATTATCTATATGACTTAATTTGCCTTCAGCATTTTTTCATGCAAGTTTTCACATTATTTTTGAAATCAATAAAATTATTTTTTCAATATTCCAATTGATAATTTTCTTTTCTCTTTTCCCAATCCTCATTTAGATCTGGAGTATGGGAAAATTGTCGAGCAGCCTACGAAGACATCGTGAAACATCTAGAAAGGTAAGAATAATATCAACACTATAGACATAAAATTATCTATATATTTCAAACTCCAAGTTTGAATTTACTCTAGTCAATTAAATTCTACCTGCTGATTATCTAATAATCAATAAACAATCAATTAGTATTTATTATCGCGCGTGGGTTGTAGAAATCCTCGAAAAAAAAGCTCAGCTAATTTTTTCAAATAAATATAGGTATCACACACTGAAGCATCACCGCAGCAAATTAACCAAATTTTAATTCTCATTGACAATACAAAATACCTACATGATATACAGCGATAACTTTATAATTCTCAATTAACTGAAAAATCGTTTGTATCCGGATAAATGTATAAAAATGCAAAATGCATTGCGAAACATGCGTATACTATACATTGATCGTATGATATTGTCAACCGCTGCACCGCATTGTGTCAAAGCCTCATTGCACTTCCGATAAATCAGCATTACTGTCACCATCGAGAGTTTCCGGTCGCACCGACGGGTTGAGTCCGCGCTTGACGGGGTAATGCCAACATGATTTGTACGGTTGGTGTGTGTCCTCTTTACGTCCCTTCTCCCTTGTATATATATCTATATCCTCTCTATACTCACTCACTCACTCTCGTTCCATCACTATACATTCTCTATTCCATTCTCGCAACCATACCTCACTGATCTCGTCGATTTCAACCCCTAACCGCCGCGACCGCCGCGCGTGAGCGCTCATTCCAAATACCATTCCTCCTCCTCCTTCTCTATCTGTGTGACGAACGCGATGTTTCACTATCTCTCTTTCTCTCATATTCACCATGAGGTTTCCCCGGTGATCCTAACCACTTGTCACTTCACGCGACGCAGATCATCGTCACGACGTGCCCGTCCATCATTCAGGGATTAAATCATTCGACTGCCGCGAAATACTCCCCAAGCAAAAGGCTTATCTCGCTCTGCTACCGACGACTGCGTTTTCCGCTCAACATATAAAACCATCATCAAAAACAAATACAAATAATAATATACATAACCACTTGATGAGTTGTCAAAACTTTTAAATAATTTCTCGACACTTGATTGATATTAAATTGCCAACTTTTTCAATTGAAATAAATTTGTCGATTTGAATAAATATATACACGTATATGTATGTATTTATTTAGTGGTGACTAAATGAAAAGGATTGTTGGAGGGGAAAAATAAAATATAAGGGTTGGTAACATTGGTGAATTTCGATAAAGTGAAGTATACACAAAGAGTATTATAATGGAGAGGGGTTAAAATCGACACTTGGCTCGTGCTTGAAAACGTAATTCCCAATTCAAAGGCAATGACCACTCGCTAAATTTCCCTGCTCTTTCTCTGACTCTTATACACATACATTCGATAACATTTAGTATATACAATCGTACACATATTCATTGTATACATATACAAGTGAAATACACCCTCTCTCATTCGCCCCGTCGCGCACTCTCTATTTACTTTGGTCAGCGTAGCCTTCGTTCACTCTGGACAAACGCGCATTGTGATTTCAGCCTTTGACTTCGGCAACTGGTCGCGCGTTCGACGCTCGATCATCGCGATATATACATTATATATACGAATACATATACATATTACATAGAGAGGGAATGAGTGGGATATGCATGGAGGCGTTGAGAAGGGTGCTGTGTTGGAATATTCATGTGGCTATAAATGAAATCGGACTTGTTGCGACTGACACTGATGTAAACCTTTGTTTATTCCCAACTCTTGCCTTTACCTTCCAATACCTCCACCACCACCACCACCACCATCGTCTGTGTACATATATATACATTATACGTACTCTATCTTTCTCTCATTCTCTTTCTGTCTCAGTCAACGCCACTACTACCGAGTATTTAACTCACGGTTTAATTCTGATTAATCGTTTGCCCCACCCGCGCACGTTGGATTATTAATTGTTTGTCCTTTTGATTTTACATGCTTCCGTTGAATCCCACTGTGCCCAAACTCGCCCTTTTCTACCGTCTCTTTTCGTATTACTGGCGCACCTATTTAATCCAGATGATTTGTTTATGTTAATCCATTTGTATCAAAGATATAAATACAATATACCAAATGTTCATAGTCTTAATTATTGTGTGTCTGATTTTATTTATACGAATAAGATACTGTTACAATTTTTAATAATAATTAAGCTTTCAAAATTATCTCTCATTTATTAATTATCATAAATAGATATATTTTTGTATTAGAGATTTTTTTACTGATTTTAATTGTCAGTTGAAAATGTATTGGATTAATAATAAGGCAAACTTTAAAATTTTTGCGGGTGCTTAATACTCTGCATTGTATTATAATTTGAAAGGATATAATACGTACGTATATATACATATAATATAGAGGAGCGCAGTCTTGCGCAAATGGTAAAGTAATATTAATGATTCCCGGGTGGCAATAGAAAGCATATATAGTATCAATGCGCCTGAGGGCCCATACAGCTATAATGTTAGCTTCCTGACTTTAAAACTACCAAGTCATTGCGGCATAATTCACGCGAGTATTGTCGACTGTTAGCTGCATATATAGATATACACTCGTTGCCCTTAAATTTCAGACTCGCTTTATCGGTTCTTTCTCACCCTTCGACCCTCTTTAGAATATATATACGTATATATATTATTCGTCTTTTCTCTTATGCTCAGCACTCTCACATTTACCAAGACGTCATTAATTACATCGCGAATGTTGACGTCTTATCGGAAAAGACATCTGCTAGAAAATAATATTCATAAAGTTGAGCCGGTACTAAAATATATATATTGTCTGTTTGTGTTTATACTTGTATATTTTTATTTGCGAATGTGGCAAAAAAGAAATTGAAGATAGATGAGAGAAAGGAAGAATAAAAAAATGAGAAAAAAAAAATCAAAAGAGATTGAAATGGTTTTTACGATGAACTTGGATAATGGTCATGCTAAATATGCTCAACGATGAAGAGTCTTTTCACGTTCACCGCTTAGGTGATTGGGAGAGAATTATGACGGTAGTGTGACATAAAGCAATATTTGATGGCGCAGTAGCTTCTGATAGTTTTACAAAGATACCGCGCGCGCAATGTGTCTCTCATCATCATGAGTATAAACATTTATCCAAGCGAATTTTTTTATATTTTATTATTTTTATTTTCTCATTTATATAATGTAACAGTATTTACCTTGATGCTCATCAAAATTTTTCATTCTTTTTTACACTTTCAAAATTAATTATATCAATTACCGGGAATTAACAAATACGAAAAATATTTCAATGGTATTTTAATTAATTCGCGATATTTTTAAATAATTATACAGAATTTCTCGTGAAATCAATAGTCGTGGATCATTAATTTTTATATAGGAATTATAAATAAAAATAGATTAAATAAATAGGTCAATACTAATTCAATTTTGTCACGATGAAATGGATAACGCATCTACTTATCCATCTCAGTCACTAATTGCGTTCAAACGAACTGTCGGCGCTGAAGCGTTCGAGCACACACTGGCTGCATAACGTGTATACATACACGTGCAAATATGTCGATGTGTAAACGCAAGTACTATGAGAAACCACCAAAGAGGCATATACAGATATATACATATATATAAACATATACACGTAGATTATCATATAGTAATAGTGACTCATAGTGTATATGCATGGTTGGTAAAGCCAGGCATTATGATTAATACCGTGGTTTCAACTTGTCAGCGACCGTCGTGATATCTGATAATTAACGACGGGTGGTCTTGAGGGAAATTCGCAATACCTTTGTGTATTTAAAAAAAAATATCAATTTCTATATAGACTTTCATTGTATATAAATATATCTTTTTTTTTAATTTACATTTCGCTTCATGACGATTATTAAGTTGATTTGTGTTATAAAAAATACATGATCTATTATTATAATCCTATGAATTAATTATTGGATTTATTTCCCGAAATATTTGATTATGATTAATAAATATCGGTGACGATATTCATTTTAGGATTTAATAATTAGTCTAGTAGATATTTCCTGGTCCTGTCCCCGGGGCGGTTAATCGGGGGAATTTCATCAGGACTTTGTTTGCGTGATCAACGAAATATATCGAACAGAAGAGAGAAAGTATGAGAGGGTGGGAGAGTAAGCAAGAGGGACAGGTGGGAAGGAAGAGAAGAGACAGACAAAAATAATCGAGTGGGGAGAATCAGACGTCGTTAAATAATGGTACATAAATGTTTTATAATTCTCGTCGAATGGCGTCGTGTATCAGTCCTTTCTAAGAATCAATTATCATCATCATCATTGGCATCGATCCCTATTTATATTTGTAAATTCTTGGTTATAATAATAATAAAAAAAAATTATATACAACAATAAATAAAATGCTTCGATCAAATAATCGTTTTGGCATGAATCAAATTACGTTAGTTGGGGGTCACATTTCGGCAGGAAAGTGGATGAATATTTTGTGATCCTTCCTCATCTATAAATGTCTATCCTGACGACCTTGTTCCAAACCAGCAGACGATTTATCATATTTATATGTGTCTACATCAGTGAGGAAATAAAAATATAAAAATAAATATTTAATTTTGTTCATTTTCTATTGTTTGTTTCAATTTCTAATTTGTTTTTATTTTATACAAAAATATCAAACGTGTTATATTTTTTCCGGTGATTAAGTGTGCGATGTCAATCATATTTTGATGAAGCAAAAGAGGCGTGTACGTATTTGTATGTCTATGGAATACTTGGAAAAGTAGAATGTGGGTGTGAATAGAAGAAGATAGGTAGAAGGGCTGGAAGTTGAGGCAGTGGGACAGTGTTGTTGTGTCAGGGTGCATTATTAGACGATATGTGTCAGTTTGTAACGAGGTGCCCGAGCAAACTTGGACACGCGACAAAGCCGCCTCCTGATGCAGTAACTAGGAAAAATAAAAATAAGAGAATGTGTATACGAGCGTCGGCATGCTACACGTCAATGTGACAAAACGATGATTAATTAAAAACATAATTAGTCGCGCAAAACTCACGGTGGTGCATCAATTTATGCAACGGTTGGATGTACATTATATGTAAAAACCTCGTTCAAACATCATTGGTAACGCCTCATACTACGTTAATGCACCGTGAAATTGTCGTCAGCGTGTTATTTATTTATTTATTTATTTTTTCGAATTATTTTCACAGCTCTTGTTAGCCTCGTTATTTTCGGATTTTTCATTATGATTGACAGCAACACTTATAAGTTCTTTTATAACGACAACAAGGCAAACATATGAGAAAATAACATCGTTATATATACATATAGTACGTAGTAATGAAATATTTCAAAAAATTCATTTTTACTTATTATATTCAATAAATAAAATTTAATATTTCTTAAGAATATTTATGTCTCTGAGAAAAGTTGAAGGTGATGGTAAATTCAGCAGGAAAAGCGGCAGTTTCGGGTAGAATTTAATTACGAGCATGTCGCGAATCCTTGTAAATCAGCCCTAAAACAAATACCAACTACACCGAAAGCACAATAGATTTCTATCTCATTTTATCTCAGATATCTCTCTACCGATTTTCCTATACCATCACCAAAAGCACGTATAGCATTGTGGTAGTCAAGATATATTGTTATTAAATGGTTCCCCTTCGACGATTTCTACAGGCCAGTATATTACATACGAGACTAGAAGTGTGAAATAACCATGTATAGTATATGTATCTATGTATTCTTTACTTATACAACTCGAAAATCCACCACACTTATTTATCTCCAGCTCTCGTATTCACTCCAACTTATAAAAAAAAAAATTAATAACTCTAAAAAACATGTATAAAATTTAAATGATCAATATAATTCTCTTTAAATATTTGCACAGCAAAATGACAATTTGATTGTTATTTCAAAGGACGTATGAGTGGAAATATCGTTTAGGTCATGGGATCTATTGCGCCCTAAGCGCAGAGAGAGGTCACGGAGAGTGTGTATTTGCTAAAGGGGCTGATGATAACACGCGACTGCCACTAGATATACGATGAATATGAGCCACAGCTGAGGAGAGTATACACCCAAGTCCTGATGTTACAAAGTCCCTCTCATTCTCTCTTGCACTCGGTTTCACCAGTGCTCCCCATATTCCCTTACTTCCTCGCTGATATATGCGTGGGTGTATGAGTACACATGAGGCGGTTATCCCTACTCGGTATATATCCCCAGGAACAGAATATTCGAGTTGCGCACACGTCGCATCGGACACCGCAAATATTAGTTCATTATCAAAAGTGCCAGTTGAACCTCATTTTCATTTCCTCGTCGCACTTGTGCTTTCACTGCAGTATCGCGCTCTTTTACTGCTCGACCATGGACACAGTGATACCAATGACTCGAGCCTCACACACACACATACGTATATGTGGATATAAACAGACACACGTGCTCTCGCACTTGTGCATATATGTATATCGATGTATTTGTATACCTATCCACCTACAGAAACGTTTGACCACGTTTATTTAATAGCTGGGCTTCCGGTGCCTTTTCAATTAACTGCGTCGTCGTTTTCACGTTCGATAATTCCATTTCCGACCACGCGTGTCCACAAATCATCCCTTGATGTATAGATAATTACATTTATATACTTCATTTCTGACAAAGAAAATAGAATTTTATTACAATATTACATTTTTATTTCAATAATTAAATTATTTATTATTTTTCATTAATTTTTCATTCATTCGGATTAAAAATTTTAATGACATATAAATTTGATATATAATTGACGTATGGAGTTATGTTGTATAAATGTATAAAAAATCTAAAATAAAGTCAAGAAGAGTCGTGTGTGTTATTGACACAGGGGTTGAAATCACCATGACAAATGATATTGTGAAAAGATATATAAAGCTATTTGGTCATTCGACGAATAAGAGATAGAGAGAAAAATAGAGTAATCGTTTTCCAATTGAAATATAAACGAGAACCCGCTGCTCTTGAGTTTCCAAGTCTATCTATCATAATTCTGTAGAAAAAAAAAATTGGATATAAAAAATCTAGAAAAAAATGTTTCTGACACCTTCAACATCTCGATTGTCCTCAATACGTTAAGTACAGTAGTGTGGCGAAGAAATCCAAGTGAATTTCTTTAGCTTTATGGGTTTAAAGGGAAATTTGAAAGAATTTAAATAATATATATTCGCTTGTTCCCCCATAGTTGTAAAGTTTTGGAATACATATGTGTATATACCTACATGTGAATGGTATTTGAGAAGAAGTCAACGACACTCTTTACCAGACACCACTGCGACATTATGACATCACATAAATTGTTATGTAGAGAGTATAGAGAATCTACAATTCTAAAGCTTTCCATAAAACACTCGACAGAATGCTTGGTATGCACTTTTCAAGCTCCTCGCCTTCATCATCCACGTAGATATATATAATATATTTTTTCTTTTTCACTCACTATCTCATTTTCATTCATTTTTTTTTCTTTCTGTTTGTGTTCTCTCATTCACTGTTGAAATATGTAAAATCTTCATAACCTCTTCAATTTACATACAAACTCGTAAATGTATGGGTATATGTATATTTACATATAGTGAGAGCTTTTTCCATGAGTGCTACAGCGACTAATTGAAATGTAACGTTGACTCGACGAATGATTTAATTCGTTACATTTATATTGTCGGATAATTATTCGAATGTGTTTGACGTAAATCAACAATTTGTTTTTAATATTTTACATATGGGTATATACTGTATATGCATTTATGAATGAATAAAAGGCCAATGAGAGTAAAAATAAACTTGATTTAAAATAATATATAAACAGACATGTTTTAGAAAAATATATGGGTGAGAAGGGAGACTTAATGATCCGATGAAAGCTTACACGAGGTGACACAGAGTTTACACGTGTACACATTATACTGTAAAAATATATTTCCAAAGTGTTTTACAGTAAATCTCCTCGTTATTCTTTTTTGTCACATATTTTTTTTGTCTTTTCATATTTGTCATTTTTAATTTTTTATGTTTTTTTTTATTCCAACAAACTTCAATATACATTTCAACACATCGCGGTTTGTAACACAATGTCTTGCTATTTTCCAACCAAACTGAACAAACAAACGTCGATAAAAGTACACACTAGAAGATAGATGAAATAAAAAATAAGATGAAAAAAAAAAATTAAGGGTTCATGTATATACATATCCATATGTATAGTTGTACATCTGGGAGTGTGGACCATCAGTCATGACGCATCTGTGGATCTTGCTCGCTCCCACAATGTCCCTGCCATGAACTTTCTATATCCCGTCACGTTTTTTTTTTCTTCTTTTTATACTTTATATTCCACTATATATCTTTTTTCTTTTTTTCTCGTATAACCCATTGGTCTGTATATCTATCTATTTTTTTTCATTCGCGCGATATGTAACAGCAACCAAAACTTTGCTCGGTCACCCCTTCTCACCCTTACACCCACACACACATAGATATATTCAGCATATCTATATTTATATACATATAATACACATATGTATATGATGATGTGAAACTAAAAACCATTCGTCATATCTCACAGCCATAGTAAATTTCTTTTCTTCCGCATTATTATTATTATTATTATTATTATTATTATTATTGTGTTGTTATTATTAAGATTGAGAGATTTGGTAAAAAGTAAGATTTAGAAAACATTAATTATTAGCATCAGTATTTCATATGTTGTTTTTCCATCCCCTCTCCTAAATATTTATTTAATTTATTTTGTGTTTAGTTGCATAAAATTTCTATTTTGAATGTGGTCTTGTTTGCTTCATACATCGAAGTAGGTGCATTATTCCTCCGACTGTTTTATGAGAATTTTATTGGTGGTCCCTGGTGTTCAGTGGGGTCATATTTAACATTTTATACTATCTCATCCGCCGCATGCTCGTCATTACCGCCCTTTGTTGAATGAATCAGCATTTTATTTGCAGTACTATGATAGAAAGTGTGGGAGTAATAATAAAAAAATAAAACATACACATGAATTAATAAATAAATGAGCACAAAACGAAGGATGAGAATGACTCTGAAATAATATTCTATATACCTGCTCACGACTTTGGGATACAATGTGTTGATCGTTTTCATAAAAGTCGTCTGGCACATTTGTTTTACAATATTATTGCCGGTATGTCAGTGGATATTATTTTATTATCGTCTGGATAGATAATCGTGAGAGAGAGAGAGAGAAAAGAATGAATGTATACATTTGTATATAAAATTAAATTGCTTTTTGCATATATATTAGCGCATGGCAATTTTGCTGCAAGGATATATCTTCATTTCTGTATTTTTTTGTTTCAAACTAGTACGTGCATGCTCATGTGAATATAAATAAAATAGATGTAGGTGTTGTTGAGATAATTCAGAAGCCGCGTAGTTGGGATAAAAATAAATGTAAACCAAAAAAAAAAAATGAAAAGAAAGTGTACGAAGAACGATTTGAGTCTGAAAAAAAATCATAGACTGAACGCCGGATGTGTCTCAGGAGTGAGCAAAATGCGCTTGGGGATCATATTGCAATATGCAAAACCTGAAAGTAGGGGACTTTGTGATAACCTCACCTACACTGTATATTTTCCTCCTCGTGCTTTGCTACACGCGACACAACTCGTCGAGCAGATCATAAAATTAAGAAAGCTACTTACCCAGTGGTGTATACATGCACATATACCAATAAGTTTATAAGTATATATGTATGTATGTTTGTACGTATAGGGTGAAGCTAAATATGTTCTACGACAAAATGTAGCGTCGAAAGCCACAGCTGCCACATTGCGAAATTACGAGGTGGCGCACGCGAGTTGTTTGAAAGTGGTAGGAGAGTATATATGAAATAAAAAAAAGGGAGACAAATAAAAATGAAAGATAAAGTCTGACAAATGACAGTGACTTTTATTATTTTAGATGTCGCCCATCGGCGCAAGTATTTGGGTGTGCCACACACTGTGTGTTTTACATATATTTTTCAACGAGACATCAAGAACTCACTTGAATCAGGAGAGACGAAAAGAGCAGAGGGGTATTGGGGAATATGGGTGTTGGGCGAAGGTGGTTTATATACACCCCTTGACAAATGGCTTGTGTTTCTATTGGAAGTTCTTTTTTTTTTTTTCGACGTACTCCTGCGGGAGTGAGAACAAGTGTGTAGGACTAAATAAAGATAAGCGTTGTAGCAAGGAAATATTTTTCTCCCTTGTGTGTATATGCTTATACTATTTTCTTCAACCCTCAAGGCACGTTCGTATATGCATATATATACATATATAAATAATTTTTATGGATAGATAATTTTTATTTTTCATAGTGCATTGTTTGAGTGTGACAATGAAATGGATATACAATATTGCATGAATGATAAACTGTGTTCGTTAATTTTTATGGTGGCTGTTGATAAATATTATTACGAATAGGTACACGGTGTATGATGTACAAGCGTATAATAATAGAGACTCTGAACCGAGCTTTCAAATTGCGTTAATGCACTTCTGAAAGGTACTGCAAGCTTTTCAAGTAACTTGATGTTTTTTAATCCGTTCTATTCAAGTCCTTTTTATTATATCAATTTTTCCCCTTTTTCTCTTTTCTCTTTTACACTCTCGCTGTTATTTTATATTTGTTGCATGTCATCATGTGGTAAACACACGATCCATCTAACTTCCGTCCAGCAATATGTATGTAGCGATTTTCACGATTTCATAAACGCCACGCTGACTGACGATTCCTTTCAACAACCCTCGGTCCACTCACCTTCAGTTATTTACATCAATTTTATTTTTTTTTCCCCACTTTGAATCCTCATTGAAACTGGGTGAAAGCAAAATTGTTTTCATCCCCTTCAAAACACTCGGCCCTTTCGTGTGACGATAGCAGAAAAAAAAACAAAAAAAAAATTGAATAACATATGAAATAAAAAATAAAGAAATGATGAGAAAAAATAATTCACTCAAGTTATATCGTCACGATTTATTTGCAATTTATGATGAGAATCGATGTAATCTATAAATAGAAAATGAAATAATGTTAATGAATAAGTAAATAAATAATATTGAAGTGAAATCAACTGTAAGTGATGAACAAATTAAAGTCATGCTGCGTTTGACATCATAATGCACCTGAACCGTGGCGTTATATTACGAAGGGTCCACATATTGCCGACAAAGGAGTGGATAAGAGCACGATAAATAGTTACGAAAATGGGGGTGGGAGTTGGGCGACAGAGTGCAGACGGGTTTGACAACCAAATATTACATATTTATATATCTATACATATACATACATAGATAGACTTTAAACTCCCCCGCTGCTTCGGATCGCTAAATATTTCATTTCATATCCCTCTAAACGTTTAATTTTAGCTCAGGTGTACCGTTGCTCTTTCGTTCAACTCTCTCCGTGCGCTTCAGGGAATAATGCACAAGCGCACAAATTTATACATGTACATGACGATGATATACATGGGGTAAAATGTGGCGAATGGGGAGCAGTACGTGAAAGAGGGGTAGTTCAAGGGGTAGATGTATATACAAAGGCATACTGTTCAAAGGCGATTTGACGATTTCATAATTTTTAAATTCTTTCTCTTATTATATCTATACACATTCATGTACTTATGTATGTAAAAAAAAAATTCTTTTTTTCTTCTATTATTCATATAAAGAGAATACATTTTGATTAAATTCCAGCCAATGATATTTGAGTTATATATTAGTTTTTTTTTCTTTTGAATGCATTTTTCATACGTATTTGCTATTTATGACAAATGGATTAGAAAGTATAAAGAACAAAATGATGAGGAAAACGTTGGGATTTCCATACTAAGGATATATACATACACACATATATATATATATACACACCATACATATTTATATGAAAATTATATATATATATATACACGTGGTAATATTCGTTCGGAATATTAAATTCACGTGGAATTCGAAACTTTTCAACAGAGCATTATAGTCAGCTATCGTCCAAGATGATGTAGTACCAAAGTTAGGAAGGCTCTTCGAAGTCGCCCCAAGTCTCATTTTCGTTTTCTCTAACATTCCCCCTCTCTACATGCAGCATCCCCTTCTTTATTTTATGTCTTCTGGTTGTGCTGCTGCTCCATTGCTAGTATTGCTGCCGCATTTACCTCTTTATCGCTCTTCTCTCCTCTTACGCTTGAGGTTTTTCGCAGTCCACATAGCTTAGAAGGTAGCAATCTTTTATTATTAGCGCGGGCTTTGGGCCCAGACAATGAAAACGGAAGGAACGGAATATGATATTGTATCAAGCTCTCATCTCTCTTTTATTCCTCCTCTGTCTTTTTTCCCTTTCTTGTGAGAAAAGAGAACAACGCGCCATTGTCGGTCTCTTTGAATTTTAAAGTCAACGATCGATATGGCTCGGGGGATGCGCCTTTAGCCACGTACATCCACCTCCCTCATCTATATATCCACCCCATTCCCACACTCTTTTTACCATCCCCTCTTTATCTCATTTTATTTCATCTATTTTCTCGCTCACTTTTCTCAATGTACAATATCTATCCGGCCAGCTTTTCTCATCCCCTAAATGTGTATTTAGAACCCGAAGGTACCAATCGAGAGCGCTCAACAGTGAGTTCAATTCTCAGATCATGTCACGTAAACTGAAATTTAATATATCTATGTATATAATAATTTTTTTTTCCCCAATGCAATTTTTTTTTTGATATCATTTTTCCGTTTGAATTCTTTCGCAATATTGAAATGAAATTCTCGTGAGTGGACATTCGAAGTGACCCCTCTGTCAAATGATTTTTGGTTCATCTCGAGAGTTTTGTGTATAACACCACCCTTTTACGTATATATGATGTATTAGATAGAGTGAAATGGAGAATGAGAAAGAGAGTGAAGAAAAGAAAAATAGTAGAGTGGGAAAACGTCATCAAATTGTCGCCCCTAATGATAAATTGCGCCCTTGGCTCAGGGAGAGAAACTGAAGCTCGCGCGTACAGGGAATCAAATTGCAATTTGTTATTTGTAATTCCGAGTGTCGTTTAATATACTACCCCGTGGCATTTCCTCTCGTTCTCTCATACACTCTTGCAGTGCCTCGTCCCCCGAATCACAAGTGCGGAAGGGTTAGAAATTAACTGAAGGCTGATGAGACAACGCGTGTGTGAGAAGGTGCAGAGAGGCGTTTTTAGAGGAGATCTCTGCGTATATATAATATGTGATGGTGAGAGGGAGGAAGAGAGAGAGAGAGCAGAGGATGGTGAGTTGGTCGAAAATGTTAAAAGCTCTCATGCATTACGAACAGATTTTATTTCATTAATTCATTGTTCGTGTTTTTAAGTGAAGTGAATCATACACGAAGTATTTTTATTTTCATACTTGTGAGATGTCTCCTTCATATTAGTTACGAGGGGTTAAAGTTATGTACTCTACGTGTGTCTATATATGTATATGATATGAAAAACGTGAATATATATGTATGTGTACACCCTCAAAAGGCGTACATCCATTCGATTTCGACTATTCAATTTTCCAGAAAAAATAACATTGGCTTTTTTTACCATGTCAACGAAATATTATCAAAAACTCTTTGGTTCTCATCGAACAGGATTGTGCAGAGTATGTAGTCGAGGGGGATGATGCGAGGTGCGTGAAGGAAAAGAATAAGTTCGATCAGTCAGAGGGTGGCAGTTACCGGTACGGTTATGGTTTTCGGAAGCATCGTCGAATCCTATTCTTGCGCAAACCCGATAAGAACGAATCAGTATGGATGCATATAGATACGTGAAAGTGAACAAGGACCGGAGGGAATGAAATGCGTTTTGTGTGTGTTCATCACTGTACGCATCAATTTTATTTCGTATTATATTACATTATTTTGCGTGTGCTTTTATTGAAAAAATAGGGATATGTATAGTGGTGAAAATAATATTTTTGTATTGAATTTGAATAAAAGGGAATTGAAGGTGGAAGAAATAAGAGGAAAATAAGCAGATAGATAAAAATAAATAAATAATTGAAAATAGTGTCAATAAGATTTGAGAGTTATGCTGATCGATGCGAAGTGGTTGAAGTGATATTTTTCTTTAATTTGCACTTTTCAAGAGGTAGCAAGTGGTTGATGGGAGATCTCCATTCGAATGTAGCAAGTTGTAGGTTAAGTTCATTTGCGTTTTGCCTGGCGGCTGCGCATTCAACCAATATTATTTAGGGATAAAATGGAAATGGAAAGAATAAAAGATATTGCACGAAAGAGACTTATCGTCAGCATTCAACCCTTCAGCACATGAGTAAAATCCAAAATGCTCCCTCTACTTCTCTCAATTTTGCAGACGCATCTCTATTAGCCTGCGGCTCATGACAAAGGGATATCAAAATGGAATTATTCATAACATGCGTGGATGCCAAACTTCCTCTTTAAATTACATATAGATCGACAATTTAATAATATCAGGAAAAGCATATATATTTTGCATATAAAAATGAAAGATGATCTAAAAAATTACAATTCTTCAATAATTAATTTTCATTATAAAGTAAATTTCATTGTATCAACCTTAATAATTTATTATTATTTTTTCAAGTTTAAGAAGAACAATAAGTGAAATGATCCTTAAATTTAGGCTTCATATTGAGAATCGGAATCATCTTCTTTATTTCCTTTTTCTTCCTCTTCACAATTATTAGCACTCATGATTGACAGAAGTAAATCTTTTTCATTCGCAATTAATTGATATTTATACAGAAATTCTTTTGAAGCTGCATTCTCTTTGCTGAATATGTAATACCAATCATTATTGGTGTCTTCTAAGGCGAATTCCGTATCACCATTACAAGTTGTTATGTTCATGGATATTGCTAGAAATGTATGAAATAAATATTCATTATGAGGGTACGATTTCTCCAATGGCCATAATTGGATAAACAAAGTTATGAGTTATTAAATCTTATAAAATATTTGATACTTTAAGACTAATGTACCTTCATTGTCGTCAAGGGATAATTCAAAAGTATCATTATAGAGATAAGCGCTCAAAGTATAATTGGAAAATGTTGATTTTGTATTACCGACCCAATAACCACTAAATTTTCCTTCTTCTTCATTCTTCAGAAACATATATCCGCAATGAATGTTTTTTGTCCAAATACTTACTTGTGCAACGTAATTCCACTTTCCCGCTAACTAAGTACAAATTTCATTTTGAATTTGTGAATCTCATCGCAGATATTTTCGATTATATTTCGACAATTTTTAAAAGAAAAAATTTTTTACTTTATAAAAAATTTTAATCAGATAATTCTAACCTTATTTCCATCGATGCGAGCATTTTCATCGCAGCTGCTTTCCTTAGCTACGTATTTCCCTTGAATACTAACGAAGGTACTCACAAGGAAAATTAATATGAAATTCATTTTGGTCAACATATTCGAGACCAATTTTAATCGCGAGACAAATTAAAATTTCAAAGTATCGAAGCTATCAGTCGGAGTTTATAGCACTTAATAATTCCCAGACGGAACGTTTCTGTTGCTTTTATACAAGACGGAATATTAGATAACTGGCCGATTGCGTAGCGATATAAAAGCTACGACGAAGAAGAGTCACATTAATTATGCATGATTTCTTATCAAGTGTTTTTTTATTTTTTTCCAATATTCGGAAATATTCTAACGGTTCGCAGGTGTGTAAATAAAATTGAGATATTTTTTGAAACGCAGATCTTGCGATGTGTTTATTTTATTTTTTTTTTTTTCGACACTTGGCTGGTATAATATCAAGTAAGAGTGTCGAAGCTGATATTCTTAAATAAAATATGCGAGGTAGATAAAAAATATATAATTCATATTCTAAAATACCCATAATAATTTTTACTTATTTTTCATTTCGTTTGCGTCTTGGCCTTAAAAAATAATTTGTACATTTATAAATTTTTATTTGTACAGTTGTGTAGTTACGATTAGAAACCATGTCATCAATTATTGGTTTTATAATGAATAATCGAATATTTTTTCAAGGTGATTCAAATTTTCCATAGCACAAATGAGTAATGTGAATAATGATATTAAACTAAAAAAAAAAATCTCATGAATGAATGAAAAAATAAGAATCTATCAGGAAATAGCAATATTTAGGGATGACGAAAATTTCGGACGACATTCGATGGAAGTGCTCAACCTCTTCATCCCCTGAACCGCGATAAGCTACTCTCGTCCCCTTTTTGTATCTTTCTCTCTTTAGGCTTGGATCCCTTGGGCGCTATAACGACCATCGATAGCCCTTAATCGAATCATCCACGTATTCACCACAATGCTGGAAAGTGATTTTTATTTGCTCCTGATTCTGATTTATACGCGAATACACTTCTCGTTTTTTTTTTCTTGTGATCCCCTCGTAACTGTAGAAAATATAAACTGCACATCGTGGCAGATCCCACAATGGTATTCTCAATTTTTTGACATTGGACGAGCATGGAGAGCTGAGTACAGTGGGGTTGTATTGGAATAGAAAGGGGTCCGTGTTATCTCTCCGTTACGCGTTTCCAGGCATATGCCATGTCAGAAGGGGCCAAAGCGAAAAAAAAAATAACCGAGTGGGAGTGTGAGAGAAAAAAAACGACCTCATAATTTTCAGATTTATGTACGAATGTTTCACTAAAGTCACATGAACTTTCAGGGTGAATATATATTTATCGTATAAATATATTGTGAAATTGAAAAATGCTCTTTTAGCTGTTATTTCATCCCTATGTATTTCCTACATCCACTGCATTTCTCCCTATTTCAAAAATCACGTTTGCTCAAACAAACGAGTAAAGAAAATGCCACATCATCATACATATACAGTCATTTCATAATTCAAACCCTTTCTAGCTCAGCGAAATATATACAGATAGGCTATTTCCTTGACGGCGTTTCTCCACTAGCAACACCCCCCCCTCAAGGGAAAAGGACTTGAAACTACCCTTGCAAAATTCAGATCATTGAAACGAGCAACCGAAACTCAATAGTGTGAGGGAGAAAATATTAGATGTATGTATACGCAATATTATTCATGTATACATATATACATATATTTAATGCACATGCATAAACATATCACAAGCGAGAAACAAAGTAAATGAAAATGAAAACGCGTATCGTTTACATTTAAATGTTCTCTCGCACTTTCTCTCAATTTTAATCCTCGCTTTATGCGAATGATGATACCGTGTGTATTGTATTGTATTGTATAAACCAGTGTTTTATACATGCAGAGAAAATGAGACAACTCTGATTCTTGTTATCGCTTTAGGTATATTATCCAAGAAAACAATTTAGCTCAATCAACGTATTCCCCCGGTAAAATCGCCGTCGTCTAATTAAACCGCTGTCGCTCGACGAGACATAAACTTGGGGCTTTAACGTCTTGGCTCTATCTCAACTTAATCCACCGACTCTACATTGTGACATTTTGTATATACATACGTACAATTTCAGTATATATAGCACTCGTGTGATTGAATATATATAGAGAAAGAGAGCAACAACGGGGCAGTAACGATTCAGGAATTCGGTGGAGTCTCATTTCCTGTCCGCGGGGGTTCTACGAAGGGAGTTTGAGATACATAATTAGTTGCATCGTCGTTTGCCTACAGGCAAGGGAGAGTATAGCCTAATCGATTATTCTGTAAAACATTGTGAAGCAAAAGATGGAAAGAAGTAATGCGGGATAAGCAGAGTGAAGAAAAAAAGGATCATTTGGATGTATGTCTACATGTAGAAATGGAGAAAATACGAAAAGAATTAGAAGCCAAAGGGGACTCCTAATTATTTCATCCGGCATTACTGTCGTGATCCGGCTAAATGTTTTTTTTCTTTTCTTTTTTTTATCCCTATCGTTCTATTTCTATGCTTGAAACATTCAGAATAATTGAACGTTATTCAGCATAATTGAGTGTTTTCAATTCCATCGTCATTTATTTTTTCATCTCATCTTGAACACTTTTATCCATTTGTCAACAATCACTGTATCCATGTTCTTTTTTTTTTGTTTACAACTTGATTGTTATACAATATGTATAACAATTGCCTTAAATGTGGGGAGAATTCACTTGAATATTGAACTTTTTATCGAATGTAACATCCGCAAAATTAATCTCAATCGTCCGGCTCTCGATGTTGGATACGCGAGCACGATCATTTATCAGTGGAGTCGTTATCCCCAGGGAGGCGCGAGTGTGCCGCACATAGTTTTCATTCTGTATATTATTCTATATCAATCTTTTCACTTACTATATTTCACGTTTGCTTTTGGATTGATATTAACTCAGCAACAATTGTTAATTGAGTATGATTGTGTCGTGACTGCCACTGAGGTCTATTAATCAAAGTAACGCCGAGACTTTATATAACTGATTAAATAAGAATATAATACAGGAATAAATTTAGCATATAGAAACGATTATTTTATCAATAGCCTTTTTCCTTTGTTTTCAAGCGAAAGCTTTTGATTGTTCGTGTAATTTGTTTGTGGAGTGAATGAATTTAATTCACCACTCGGACAGAAACGTCTTATTTGCTTTCGACTTATCGATGTCTATGGAATGCTTGGCATCTACTGATTGAATCTTCGAACCCCACTCAAACCATCTGCTTCATTCGCTGTTTCGACTAGTTTCCCCTCTTGTAACATACATCACTCCTTTTGGCTACTGACTGATTTGATAAATGTTCAAGATTAAGTCTAGATACATACATGTATATGCACTTGATAATATTTCTAATAGTTGATGTAGTTTATTTTATTTCCTCAAGGAGTTGTCAAAGAGTTTTGGTAATATGATATTTTACATTATTCTTATACTTCTCTTGTAATTATCAACTCTAAAGTGGTATAGCACAGCGCAAAATTCCCATTGTCTCCCTCTAACGTTGCTTCAGATGACACTTTATCATCGTTAAATATTTTCGTCACTATCATTCTCTCACTTTCTCTTATACTCCTTGGCTCGTGTTACCTGTCTTTCTGTTGGTATAATATACACTTGTCTCATACCAGTTTCCTCATTTTCTTTGGAATACATCGCAGCTGTTTATTATTCCCTCTCGCCACGTTTCTTCCAGCTCACTGAGATATTAATGATACTGTTGGGGACTGCCTTTTCTACTACTAATGAGGAGGATAATGTTTCAGTTGATGTAGAACATAATTTCTCCATGAATTTTTGTATTTTTATTCCAATTGAAACTGACAGTTTTGTTTTTATTGCAATAAAAAAAAAGTAATTATAAATAGTTTTAAACGGTGTATTTATTTTTAAACATTTTTGTTTTTATTAAATACATATTGTATACATTTTATGTATGTATGATGGGTGTTTCGATGCGCAGTTTTACACAAAACGAATTTATTGGTAAAAGCCGACAGGCGTGTCCGACGATCGTACACACAGGCATAACTCTCTGATATTCAACAACGTTCAGCCCTTTGTTCTCGCAAAATTACAATTGTTATCGTCATTATATTCGCGACTCGCTATGCGAGAGATGCGTTTGATTCAGCTTTTTTTTTTTGTAATGCAAACGACGACTGGGGAAAACATATACTGGTAAATAGGAAATTTCAACTAACGTGTCTGCTAACATTGATGGCTGCATATGTATAAGGGAAAAAGTGATTAAACATGTTTGAATAAATATATTCACTATGCATAATGAATGCCTTAAAATGTAGAAGTGATTAAGGGATGTAACGGTATATAACCATATGCCTGGCAATGAAAATCAGCGAATATTCAATTTCCCATTTGGCAGACTTTACTTGAACGTCGACATCGCTAATTATTTATTCTACATTGAATAATGGCGAAAGACTGTGTGTTGATAATGTAAGCTGAAACTATTTGTATTCGGGAGCTGAGTCTATCTTCGATATGTGTTGCAATAATTCTGTGTATATATGAGTCCAATCTCTGATGCATGGACGTGAATGCATGTGTTTAATGAATACATGTGTGTGTGTAAAAAGCCTGAGCGTAATATTAGGCTAATTATAAATTTAATATTCCATCCTTTCGGTTCATTTTCACATTGTTGTACTATCATGTCCAGCTAACCTAACACAGCCATTAGAATATTGGTACGAAATATGTATTTATTCATTTATTAAAAAATTTAGATATTTATAATTTACTTGGTGTATTTGTAGACATGTACAATTATTAAATTCTTGAATAATATTTAGTATGATAGGAACATTTATATAGTTTTGTTGGTATAAATATTTTTTTTTCTTCAATTTAAAAATTTTTTCTTCATCAATATGATCAGGTGCAATAAGTAAAAATGATGGGTTTTTTTTTCAAAGACATCAGGGAAAACGTGTTGGGATGAGAGAAAATATTTTCCGAGAATTTTCTACAGAGTATTCTGTGGTTCGAACGACCACCGGGCCCATCAGCCCGTGACTTATTACTCATAGACGTTGTATCTCGTTTTGGTCGCTTTGAAAGCATTTTCTCATTAAAAAATTAAGGCGTGGAATAGGGAGAGAGCAAGTAGCAATAACGCCGAGGTTCCCATGCGCGGGTGATGGTGGAAAAGTGGGCGCAAAGTTCTCGCGATATAGAATGCAAATAGAGAGAAAAGTGTGGGTTACGTACCCATTCATCGGGTGAGGTAGTTGGTAAGTGCTCGGCGGGTTCCAGATGCGCCCAATATTATGTTTAATGATATTAACTTCTTACTTAATGGTTCGCTGTTCGATTCGAAGTGCGAAAAAGTTATCAGAAGAAATAATGGTGAGGAAAAACGAAATGAAATA
>JAQQBR010000004.1:3499937-3523572 GCA_030347285.1 Microctonus hyperodae
GATTAATTTTGTTTTCTTGCTATTTTTTTTTTTTTTTATAGAAAATAAAATTTTTTGCCTTTCTGTCATTTTTTTACTTTAACGTTTTATCGAGATATTTATACTTGTACATACTTGGGTACATACAAATATACACGCACGTGTATAAATGGATATCTATAGTTGATAATTAATTCAACTTGAAATAAATGATTGGGAGGGAATTTATGCTAATTCTTGATTTATGGTTATCAATTCTTATGCATATACATATATGCGTGTGTTTAACTTATGTATGGTAGATTAAATTTGTGGGATTCATTAATAATTAATTAATTACAATCACCTTTTCAATTTTTTTTTTGGCATTATTTTTTCAACATTTACCTGGGTATTTATATTCTCCGACATTTATATATATATTTGTTGATTATAATTATTTAAGTGGACTACAGATAAAAATTTGTATGTACATATGCGTAGCCACGTGTATACTCGCGATGGATATTACATTAAAAAAAAAAAAGGAATGATAAAAAAAGTTTATAATCTAATCATTAGGTAGCAGCAGCTGTATTGATAAGAGAAATTTCTTCAACTGCATAAACTGCAATTTAAATAATTAAATGAAAACGGAAAAATAATATTGAAGTGATTTTAATATCATGTGAATTAGAAATGTAACTAATGAGATTATTTTTATTCATATGATAAAATGAAGAGAAAAAGAAATTATACAACTTCCGACTGCCATGTCTATAAAGATGGTATCGGCGTGTAGGTGAATGTGCGCGAGCACGTTTGTTGATGTCTTATTATACCTGGCCAAAGTTATTTACGATCGCGAAGGAACACAGTGAAATAAATAAAAGAAAAAAATAAAACGCACATATATCTGTTGGAGAAATGAAATACGAAAGAAGCAAAGAATATAGAAACGCCCAGTTACTTAAATCTAAGACATCCAGACATTTCTTCATTTATTTTTTCACTTTGACAGTTAATTACAATCGTATATTTACTAATATACACCACCACATTACATTAATATTTAATTATATAAAACATATTTATATTAATTATAATAAACAATATAGCATACGTATATTTTTTTTTCTCAATGTTTTTATACGAATTGAAATGGAAATTTAAAAAATTCGCATGTCTATAACTCTCGGTTCGTTTCCCTCCCTCTCTTTACAATTTTATTATTTTTTTTTTCTTATCATTATAAAATTTTACCTTACATTCACTCTTTTAATTTATTATTATTAATAGTCTTGGAGTTTTTTAAACATTTCTTTTTTCATGTTATCCTCACAGTCGTCACTGTTACCTGAGTGTAAAGATTATAATAAGATAGCTCTTCTTTAAATATGTATACCATGAGGAATTCATTAAAACGATTTTTAATTACGGCCTATACTCGAGTGAGTGACATTGCTACAAGGTGAAATGGGACAGCGAGCAGTAAAGAAAAAAAAGATAACAAATGTAAAAAAGGAACGGCAGAAGTCAGAAGAAACAGAGGAGAATGTATATTTATGCAGGGGTTAAGTAAAAAATACGCGTGTGATAAATAAAATAAATATATTTTTTCCAGTAAACTAGAAAATATAGAATTGTAAATATATATAAAGGAGGAATATGTTGTTGGGTCCGCGATTTTACAACGCGTGCCATTTCCGGTGCACGCGATACTCTTCCTCGCGACGCCTTATGCCAACATAAATTCCATTTCTCTGTCTGTGCATTTCTCGATATACAAGTACATATGTATGTTTGTATGCATTTTGTGCATGTGCGCACATTTGCACACGAATGTTTATATATTTTTCGCCCCTGTCGTTTGTTGTTCATATACATATACATACGTATGTACACATGGATATAATATTATATGTGTTTGTGGATTTATATATGCATGCAAACAATTCTGGGTTGCATGGCACGACTTTTGATGGACAGTCGAGTTGCACTCGTAATAATGATAACGATCGGACGACGTGGCAGCGCCTCGTTACATGCCAACGACTCGAGAAAAGAGGCGAGAAAAAATACAATGATAATAAATAAATACAAAGAGGAAAAAAAAAAATATCAACGAGAATATATATTCACAACCAAGTGCAGGGAAAAAAACAATAAAGTAGAAGTAAATAAATTTAATTTTAATATTCAATTGAATTAAATCTTTATTTTTACAATGATATAAAAAACATTGTTTCGTATACATGTAAAATTAATGTTTTTTTTTTTTATTTTTCTTTCTTATATTCCACGCGGGTGGTAAACTCGTGCCAATAACTAACAATTCCCACAACGAACCGCGACTTTCCCTCTTCTCTTGAAAGCAAAGCTATCGCAAAACGTGAAAAGGCTCTCCGCAGTATCTCTCATCGTCTCCTTTTGGCTTTGCTCTTGTATGGCCCTTGCATTTCTTCATGTACACATATGCATATATATATATAAGGATTTATATAAGTATGTTTGGTGATGGCTTGACCTTCCTGCGTCGATATCGAAACTATATTCATTCTCTCGCACGATGTGTGTGAACTTTCTGTATAGATATATAAATCGAAACGTTAACACGATTTCTCCCGACTGTGAAGCAAAAAAAAAAAATAAATAAACTAAATAAAATTACAGGAATAAATTATTTCCTTTTTTTTCATTCAATATCAAAACTATTTCACCATAAAAAAAATATAATTCATTACTTTGTTGATTTTTCAATTTATTTTTCATCTCGAATAATAAATGTTATTGATGATTAACATAGAACAAAAGATATATTATATTTTTTTACTTTGTTTATATACACACTAGAATACAAAGTAAATGCAAACATACGGACAATATCTAAATGTATATACTCTAAACGCGTGCAACTTTTTATATAATAACATATCGATGTGTGTATATGAAAAAATAATATATAAATAAAGTATCTCGCCAGATGGCAGACACGCGTTTTGCCACAACACTCTTATTATTATATGTATAATTATATTATCAGTTAAAAGCCCATGCACATACTGTGATTGTCAATACACATATTATATTTGTACAAAATATTATCTATGAATGCAAGTGAATATAAATTTAATCTACAGAGAATTATAAAATATTTAAAATTAATATCAACATTCATAATAATAACTATCAATATATAATATTTCTTCATAAACGTATCTTCTTTTAATTTCGATAGTACATAATATTCTAATCCTATTTTCGTGAGATTCGTTAATGGTTAATGGTAGGCAAAGTGGTCAGCGACCGGAACAAGTCCTAAGTCCGTCTTAAATCCCAATGGAGAGGGCGAAAACCTCCCTACACAAACTCCTAGTCCTTATATTCTCAATAGAGAGGGGTTGAATCCTCGACGAATAATTATTGACTACAAATGCTTAAACAACAGAACTTAATACATGTATACATTGTTTATGTACATTATCTCATCTACTACTCTCTTCCTCTCTGATTCTCGTGTAATGTCGCAAAGTCACACTGCCTTGAGGCACTCTTGTCACGTTGTGAAATTATTGCCGACGTTGCCTCGTTAATTATCGAGTGGTAATCAATGTCAGCGTCGATATCGGTTGGTCGTTGTGTACTACGATACATCGCAGGCACCGCGCTGATCTCTCGAGTGATTCTCAAACAATATTAAGCGAAGGATATGTGTGTATATAAATTATACAGTATATAAGATTGAAGAGCATTAAATTTATTGGAATATATTTGGTGAATTTGTGAGGATTAAATAATTCAGAATATTATTCTGATGAAGATGAATGAAATATTAAAGGAGTTAAGAAAGGAATTAACGGAAAATGTGAATGAATAAGTCAGTGAAAGTAAAACAACAAGTTACTTGTGTATATGTTAAGTGACAATAAAATTGCTGGCAATGTGAGTTTATATTGTGCCCACAGGCAACAACAAACTTCTCGGTATATAACTTAATCGTTATTCAACTATAATATTCAAGGGTAGAAACAATAATATCAAACTGCGCCCACCTCTCTTAATCGACCCTCGCCTAGGTAAATAGTACGACATTAGGATTATACCAGATTAACTAGTAGAAATTTATGTTACACTCAGACATTCAAAATCATTTTATTATCTAAGTCTTTCTCAATTTATTATTAATAAATGATTCTACATTGAAAGAAAAAAAAATTGTGGTAATCGTGGGATGAAAATTATTTCATGTATTTCATTTAGTTATTTATACGCAGGGGTTTGTATTTATATAAATTATAAAAATAATATTTTCATTTAGATGGGAATAAATTTAATTAATACATAGACTTGATTGTATTATGAAAGATTTACATTTGACTATTCAAACGATTATCGCCGCTGGCAATTGACACTGTTGTTGTTACTGAAAGTATATGTTTGCGAGTATACATAAGTACGTGTGTGCAGTATAATGCAAGATTTACAGAGAACTAAGAAATATAGTCAATGTTATAATTTCGATCGATTTGAATATCAACTACGAATATTTACAAAGAATAACTGAAAAAAAGAATGGATTGAATTTAGTGTTATAAAAAAATTCAAATTATTAATTTAATTAAATATTGAATCGTGTCAGTATTTTATTTTATTAACTCTGAATATATAAAACAAATTATATCACCTACTCTTCAACTCACAAAATAAATTATCAATCGATGAATTAAATAATTAAATTCCAATGACATAAAAAAAAATTTTATAAAGATTCGTATTGAAAAAAATATTCGCATGAAGAATACAACGAAGAAAGTAATTAACGCGACAACGTCGATTATTCAAATTGACGACTCATTGGATATTAATTGCTCTCTCGTGCTTTGCCAGCAGTTGTCGCTTCAATTTTGTGCTACGAAAATTGTATAATATTTAACTCCCATTCTCCCGGTGAATCTCTCAATAATATACATCATCTTCTCTTATACTCTCATTGTTCAGCTTCGTGGTAGTGCTTTCATCTACAGGCGGGGTTTATGACGCGAGACTACGATAACTGCTCGCGTATAGTATCGCGCATTATAATTGAAATAAGAATGATGCTGAGACTCGCGCACATTATGATAGTGAATAAGACGTAAAGGGAATAAAGGAAACGCGAGTGGGGTGTGGTTGAATAAACTGGCTTGATGAAAGTTATAGGTATAAGACGGTGCAAGTGTTTGCCACGGGGGTGTCGTAACGGTGCATATCAATAGATAGATGTGCGCACTACTGAAGAGTAGAAGTAAAATTTTACACAAGACACCACGGGACCCACTACACCTTTACCATCAGCCATCACTATACTACCACTGTACCACCACATCGGGCCATTAACTGTAACGAGGCCATGTCTCTCTTCTCCGCCCAATATTAATTCTTGCAATTTTAATGCTCACCAGGCATAATTTCAATGTGCCATGCTCTCCTTCCTTCCCTCACCTGCATTATTGAAAAGAATTTCTTTTCAACCGCCACAAAGTCATTTGGTACATGATGTATATGTCCCTTATGGCTTTGTGTAATGTAGATATTTCCCTTTGGAGTGAATAAATTTTTAATAATGAATAAATTCAATTGAATTGTGATAAAAAATAAAAAAGGAAAATGAATTTATATAAAAAAATTTTTAAAAATGAGAAATTAAAATTTCGTGTGTAATTATTGACGGTGATGAAGGTGAATTAATTTATGAGGAAATGTATAAAGTATATTTATTGTACATGTGTGTGTGATGTGTGCACGAATGAAAATGGAGGTTAAACGAAAAGGGATGATAATTTAAGTGATGATACAAAGTGAATGAAACATGCCCGAAATTGGCAATAAAGCGAACACGGATGAAGTTTCTATTCTGGTTAGCATTCAAATTGAATCTTGGTAACGGCCGGTCGTCAAGAGTTAGCGGCATCAAAATGTGTACTTTATGAGCAAAATACGATTGGTTATTGCATATACCTTCAATATATACATATGCATATTTATTTATTATGTATGACTACATATATAAATATATTGCTAACTAATAATTTTCGCTTTTACAATTTTATTTATAATTTTCCTGCGGTATTTTTTATAATTTTTACATTTACATATTTTTTTTCTACCAGCCAATTTTTTCTCCTATTAATTGATTGATTGTTTTTATTTTTCGAGTGAGCCGGGGGAAAATAAACGGAATATTATAGACTGCGAAAAACGTTGTGCGTTATGAGTTGCCCGGCTCATTACCCACAAAATGTAATTCGAGAATGAAAGGGGCGAATGTTCGACAATAGATCGTCCTGTGAATGAGAAAAAGGGAAAAAAAACCTACGACCCTTCTTAGAATTTTTTTTCTTTATTTCCTAATTGCCTTTTATTACATTTAATTTTTTTCTTCTTCACCTCAAAACGAATTAGTTTGATTTACAATCCCGAAAAATTTTATATCATAAATAAAAAAAAAATAATTATACAATGATTGGACATCTATGTGGACTTGAATAAAATACAGAATTCTACATATACTGAACGATAGTAAGTATCCTGTACTTTCCTTCGTTTCACGAATATTCCTCCCGCATTATATATACACATACTCAGAGTTTGTTTCTAACGACCCTCTGCCGAGATTCGAAATGGCTAATTTAGCGTGGTGGCTCCCTGGGGGTTGCAATTGGGAGATAGAGAGAACGGGCAAGTGCCTGCATTCCCTCTTCTTGTTCTGAAAGTACGAAGGAGTAAGGAGGACATGCCATGGTAATGCAAGGGGCTCTATAGACGAAGATAGAGTGAAATCTCCATGTCTTAATATAATTCTATTAGAGGTAACTATGCGCGCTCTGGTCTGCCCATCGCCGTTGGATTTAATCACGAAGCCAGCGAACCGTACAATATTCCACCTCCATCACTGTGCGTCTTGACGTTATATACGTTTCGGCGCATTGATGATAGACGAATGAGAAGAAGTGGGGCAAGAAGAAGAAGAAGAAGAAGAAAAAGGGTGCAACCTGCAATTTCTTCATCCCTCAAATTTTTTATTGTCAAATTAACTTGACCTCAACGAGTATAAGCTGAATTTTTTTTTTCATTCCACTTAATTGATCACTTTATTTCATTTTATTTTCATTAATAATCAATTTTTAATGTACTCAAATGACATTAAAGAAAATATAATTTTGTATTTTTATTTGATTATTTACAGCTGAATTGAAAATGGACGTATTGCGAGAGAGGGAAGTGAAAGACAGTCTTGAACGACAATTACAGGACGAACAGAAGACAAGGGGTGAGTTTTAAAAGAAATATATGTATTATTATTTGTTGTTTGAAACGTTAAATAATCGACAGGCACATGTGAACTATAGATTTAAACAATATACATAAATAAACTTATAAATACAAAAAAGAAATGAAAATTATAGTTATCAACGTGTCTGTTCGTTAGTCGATAGTCAACTGAGTACTACAGAGTATCACAAAGCTAATTATAATTCAATTCTTGCTCGAATCATAACATAGTTATATTGAGTAATATTCAATGTTGATAGTTATATCAACTCTAAATCACAAGTTCAATACGGAAATAATTATATATCCCAATACTTGCTAGTTTATAAATTTTCCCAAATTTCGTAAAATGCAGAATATTTATTAATGAGTTGAATAATAATTTCGACATCAAAATTCACTAATTATATATTTAACTAAATATTAAAAATATTATTCCACTAATAATTCCATTGAATCGCGAAATATTTTGAACAAAGGATGAATACAAAATTTCATTTGCGATATAATAATAAAATGAACGATGAGTCAAATGCAAGACGATGAAGTATAGAAGAAGATGACGATGATGATGATGATGATGATGAAGAAGAAGAAGTGGTGGAAACAAGGGGGTATATATCGAATGTCTCGAACGGGTTTCGTACTCAAGGGGTTAACTCGGTAATAAATCAAGAAGCCGTAGAGACACTATATGCTATAAAGTCAGCCTTGTACTATAGGTACTGTTTGGCCGGAGGTTCTATCGTGTATCCTATTATTCTATACATTTCTAGGTGCTTTCTCTTTCTCGCTCTATCACTTTACTATATTCTCACGAGAGTATAGCAAGACTATTCACTACCATCTCGCTATATCCAGTAACATTTACTACCCCTCTTGCGTTGTCCTTCGCCTTACGATCCTTGTGAGTAAATGGAACGAAGGAACAGAAGCGAACTAAAGGCCGTGATCGCTCAACCAAGTTTGTATCGGATGTCAGTTGGTAATAGAATAGTTGTCTTGTGTTTATGGGTTGGTTCCTTTGACCACGGCTTATCCAAACTCTCGTTCATATATAGTCTCAACTAAACATTGCAATAGCGTTTATTCAATCGCAAACTCATCGTTTAATGTAATATACTTTTACGATTTATCCGATGTGTAAATCAATGGTGTTAATTTGAATTAAATTTTTTATTTTTTAGTATTTCATATGGAAGTATTTTTTATTTTTATTGTTGGGTGAAAATATCAAATACAAAAATTTTCATTACTTGCGTGAAATATTTTAATTATTTTTTAACGTTACTGGAATTATTTTTTTGATATTGTGCCACTGTAGTATATGGAAAATTCATATTGCAACCACACCAACAGACTTCACATCGAATATCAAGTGTCATATCCGTGCGTTCACGTGTGCAAACCTATGGAAACATTATGGATTCAGCGTGGGCGCAATATCAAGTCGTAAATAAAATATGGCCGTTGACAATACGTGTCGGATAACTACGCTTGCGGATATACCACGGTCCAGGAGATGAGAGGGTTATGCACAGGGTTTAGAGAGGGCAAGTGAATATATGTGTATATGGAGGTGTGTATGTTGAAGGGCCCAACTCATGCTGGATTTTAGGTATCTCTCTCAATCCTCTCATTCTCGTTGTATCTTCTCCTTTCTATGTATATATTTCGCACACATTGTTGACAAACAGATCAACGATGTATAACCCAAGATCAATGACTCGAGACTTTTTTTTTTAACGGGCGTAAAATTCTCATTTTTCAAACGTCACCGTGAGTTTTCCGATAAAACATTAAAAAAAAAATATAAAATAAAATATAAAAAAGCGTGTGAAGGAAAATAAAAATGAAAAACACTGAAAATAAAAATAAAATACGATAATACGTAACAATGGATATTTTTCAGTGGAATTTTGGTTCATCGCGATGTCACGTTTTAAACTGCCATGGGAAAATAATTGGCTGGCGATTAATTCATCGAGCCACTGAGCCGCAAGGGAGTTTTATATGAGTGAAAATAAGTTATACATGGGGACAACAATCAGACAGGGATGAAAAAAAAAAAAGAAAAAGGATATAAACAAAAAAGGAAATGTCTGATGAATCGACAATGACTGCACTTTTTTTATTTTTCATTTACTTTCTTGTCCCCTCATTCTGCGTTTCTCCCTTTTATAATACACACTCGCAAATTGAATTGCAATGACGTAAGTCAGATATCGGAGTGAAATGATGTTTTCAATATTAATCAGTGTATAAAGCCATTCATTCCATTCACAATATTCGAGTCTGATGAAAATACCAAAAACAAAACAAATGAAGAAATGCCAAAATAACATTCATCATAACATCAATTTATTGGAAATAACTAAAAAAAAAAATGATAAATAAAACAACTTGAGGATGTGATGCCCAACCCCAATCGTAACATGAGCTTAGAATAACACCCAAGTCCATTAGTCAACCGACTCTCAATGTCAATACATGAATATGACAGCTAGTAGGTGAAATGACCGAGCCTATATCCGGAACTTTGCCAAGACTCCTCTGTTATTATTGTCATATATATCTCCACGTTCTGATGATATAGACAATGTAATGTAATGACACAAATGTAAGAAATACCATCTCACATTATTGTTTACTATTTCATTTCTATAAATATAAACGTATAATATCAATAACGACACTTTAAGATTACCCTTAAATTTAATTTTTATATTCGCATTTAATCATATATTAAAAAAATTATACAAGTTAATTGCGAAACGTCATGTAATTTGTGACTCTTCAGTTTCATCGTGCGTGGGATGATTGATGAAGTAGTTTCATACATATATATTAAAGTACGCTCCTTGGAATACATACAATACTGATGTGTCTTTAGCTTTCTCGTTTTTCCTTTTGCTTATTCGACTAATAACTCGCCTTGTAAGAAACACTATGTCCACTGTTTCATTTGACATGTCTATTTATAAGCCCTTGGGGATTTTTTTTATATCGTTAACAAAGTTGCCATCTTAATAGAAGAGTTTTTCTTTTAATAAATAATAATTAATCTTATTATTATTTATTAAATTTTTTTATATTCAATATAGAAAGCAATTGATGTATTGTTTCGAGAGATTATGATCACAATGATGTAAGCGCCGATCGGTCATCAATGAGGAAGGTAATTTATTTTTGCATTCATTGGGATATATGTATATGTGTCAGTGTGTGTATGTGTGTGTATGTGTCAGACGAATTGTTGAAGTATTGGAAGAGAAAGAGAACATTAGTCCATTCAATAGATTGTTTGACATTTTACAAAAGGTTGCGGGACCCAACCCCTCATTTTGTGTAGGACGCGGATTTTATTGTCTCTAACATTCTAAGGGTCGAGTCACATTGGGCTTTCTACCCTGGCACGCCAAACGCACATCGTTATACTGTGGAATTAACGGGGACGACGCCTTGAAGTATAAGCCACACGCGTTCGCTCGCGAATTTTACACGAGGACGAATTATATGGTCATTTTATTGCTGCAATAAATGTCTTTGATTACAACATATTTTATGTATTATTTATACTCATGTGTATAATAATATATATGGGAATATGTAAATAATTCATATGTATATGTGCATTCATGCATGAGAGTATTTTTTATATACGAAAAAATTAAATGAATAAAATGAATAAAATTTGGGAGCTATGAGTTGATGTAATTAGTTTAGATTAATAGCGAAAGAAAATTTTTTGCCAGTTTACATTAAAGTCATTTGTGATGTCAACAACATATTGCACATGTTGGATATAATAAGAAAGTAAAAAACGAGATGAAAAAATTTTTCAAACAACGACGAAAAATTAAATATGAAAATAAATTAAAAATTCTCACGCTGGGATGTGTAAAATATTATTTTATTTTTGTAATACATGTGGTAGTTGTCGTCTCGCACCCTGTCGATAATATCAATTACCCAAACTCAACACAGAATCTTGAGTAAAAAAATTGTTGAATAATAAATAAATAAATAAATAATTATATAATACATACATCCGCGTTTCTGGATTTAATCCAAAAGATTAATTTTTCTCTGCCTACTTTTTTATCTCTTCATTATGCTATAATATACACTCATACGACCATGTGATATTTTGCATAAAATCGAAAAAAAAAAACTCTTTGCCATATTAATTTTCGATATACATGCTCGTACATATATAGACAAAACCACACAGGCCTGTGTGGCAGATGGTGGTGGATGGTGAGAGTGTTGTGTGGAAGTATTGCTACTTTACACAAGTTTCTCTATGCAGTAGTTTACAAGAAACAGTGGCTTCGGTGTAATTAGCTGTGAACTATTTTGTTACTTTGGTAGAAGAAGAGGTTAAAGGAGAAACCTTTGCCGTACATTTCATCTTTTCTCATCAAATTCGCAATTCTCATATAGTTTATGTTCAACTACATCTAAATATCTAAACAAATATATGTATCAGTAAATTAATTTAAAATATTTATTACTCACCTTACAGTTAATATCAAATTAGACAATTATGCCAAATTCAATCTAATATTTTTTTTACTGAAGTAATTATTTGTATCTTATATTAAAACACGTATTGTAATAAATACTTTTTCGTGATATTTTAATATACAAAGAAAAAAATTAGTTTTATGATTTTTATCATAAAAATAGTGATTTGACACTGTACTCAAAATTGTCTCCACTTTCATCACAGTCCCACATAAAATATCCGTATGAATTCATCCCAGCAAATGGCATATCTCCCATAACTGCACAATCAACTGGACCGAGATTTATACACGAATTCACCCCTCGAATTAGCCAGCGAGTAATGCTCAGGATCGAGTGTCGTTGTATAATTGGTACCCGAGGGATTTTCAAACCTCACCCATACCATTTCAATCCCATCTCACACACCTATTCAAATATCTAACTAACATTTTTACATCTCATATTCACCTATTCTCAATTACTTTCCGAATTCCATTCGAAAAATTTCTATTCATCTAAATTTATTACGAGGAAAAAAAAAATTTCCCTTAAAACAACGAAGCACAAAAATTAACAATTAAATTTATTTCACACTGATTAATTATTAAATCATAAAAAAAAATCCCACATCTAATTCCTATTATATTTCAATTTAAAAAAATTAATCAACATATAGGTGTGTACATTTTATCTAAAAGCTCATCCGCTTTTAAAGTTTATCCTTTGTTGTAAAGGTATAGATTCCTTAATTTCCAATGAGTCGGAATACGACATGAAACGCTAAACTGCCACAAAGGGGTGTTACCACACTCGCTCCCCATCTGTACAATCCAAAACCACCCATACATACATACATACATATACATCGACACTCATTCTACATTCCCCTTGATGCATATGTGTTTATATACAATATATCTACCTTCTCTACACCCCTTATATTCCTCTCACTTCACTCAATTCTCTCAACGACGACACCGACAACAACAACAACAACAACAACAACACAACTATAACAACAAGATTGAGCTAAAGCTTCCTAATGTTTGTCCACTGTTGTGACTTCAGTTTTGCACCCCATTGGCCAGCCAACCCCATGTCTCTCTGCGTCTGTGTATCACCATACACCATACAAACATATATATATATGAGTTGTGTCCGAGAGTGGACTCTCAGAGTGAGGTCCAAAGATTCAGTGAATCAGAATACGAGCAAGAGAGATGATTGTGTGTTCGTATAGCGTTTACGTTAACTCGAACCACTCACAAAGAGATTCCTTGTGTTAGGTGTATAGAAATATATAGTACCAATGTATATATATTCATGTGCTTCAACATGAGAAGTACGACGTCTGCCTTTCTTCATCATTTCACGTTTCAGTATGATATACTCTTGTGTATATCGAAGTGAAAGAGGATGGTTCTACAACGCAATTTATTGTCTTTCTTGTAGCAGGAAAATCGGCATTGGTGCTAGCACTGTGACACCCTCCACCAAAGCGCTTAAACATGAGACGGGTTCACCACTGACCGCGATACAGTCAACTTCAAAGCCAAGACTGAAAAGAAAAAAATAATAATAGTATAGCGAGTGGATAGAATTTGAAGGAAAGACAAATGAGTAAAGGTACATCTACGTCCAACTTTCTCGTGCCTCATTGAACGTCATGTGTTATAGAGTTGTTCTGATACTTACTCTTTTGTGAATTAGGTCTTTTGTGAGGAATAAAATTGTAGCGGAAAATGTGAGATAGGGGAAACGAGAGAGATACATCAAGGAATGAGAGGGCTGAAATTGAAGTTAACTAACCCTTTGCATGAAATACATCATAGTTAATTATATCCTAGCTTTTGAAATTTTTCATTTCGCCATTTATTTATGTCACTGCGTTGTTATATGTGTGTGAAATTTAGTGGAAAATTTTGTGGGTAAAAAAATTGAGTGACTAAAAAGGGTGTGTTTGTTAATGAAAAATTTTTAAGATATTTTTTATCGTATCGAAATTTAATATTCCGACGTTTTAAAATCAATTTGTTGGTTGCAACATTATAGCAGCTATATTTTGCTCAGTGGATGATGTTACAATATCCTTATATCTATCATAAAATGGTTTCATAGCTCAAAATAAATTGACGCGATATAATTATCGTATCAATACAGAATCAAGTTGGCTCTAATGAGCAAATTTATTTTATTTTTATTATTTCTTGTATTTGCATCGATTGCATTCTCACAATACGTCTCGGTCTTGCATTGGGTCCTTGGACATCACACGATACTCCAACAAGGCAATAGTGACTTGGGAGGTTTAGTGTATATATACATATATTGTGGTCACTTTGTGAACTAAGCTGGCTTTGCTCGCTGTTTAATTAAGTCCTGCCTGAACTACTATTACTGTATAGTCACCGCGTTGTGACTCTCTACATACTCATTCGCCTCACTTTCTCGTGTACAGCTTCACAACAACCTACGGTATGTACACAAGTATCTGCACACGTTAATCAACCGCTTGTAAAGCGCAAAATAAATAATAAAAAAAATGAAATCCTAAAAGGAAAAATTATTCAAAGTAAAATATAATAGATATGTTTAATTAATTTTTTGTTTCATGTGAAAAGAACATAAAAAAAAAAATTTAAAGTAGGCGGCGACTTGTGAATTTATTTATTCTTTTTTAATTCTCGAGTAAAGTTACAACCCTCTGGTTTTTATCCCACCCCCTTTGGGCCCTGAAGGCACACACCCACTGTATATACTATCATATGGGAGCGATGATGCTGTTGTTATATTGTTGCGTCAACTATCTTTCACTCTCTCATTCTCTCTATTTCTGTGGTAGACCTCGCACGCATATGAATTCGTTGGCGCATAACAGTGAGCTTCCGTAATATAATTGTTAATGCGCTGATGCGCCCTCGGGCGAGCGTTTATGCATTGTATATACACGTCGGGATGGCGCGCGCGCGCGCGTGTTCATACACGTCTCTCTCGTTCTCTTTTCGCTCATCTCGTCGTCGCGTTGGAAAATATTACGGTTGGCAACGTGTCCGTGGTTATATACCAACCCCCTTACGTAAAAATAGACGCACAACGCGAGGTAATACACTACATTGCACACGCCTCGCGTGTTATTTCTCTCTTTTTCTTTTTCTCTTTATCTTTTTTTTTTTTTCTTTTTTCTTGTTGCGCGCACTAACACGGATAATCGCGGCAGAGAAAAAAGAAATGCGTCAACACACCGTATGCGTTATGTAAAAAAAGTAGAATAAAGAAAAAAATATATGAAATGTGATAAAGAAAATTTTTATGTTTTTAAGATTTTTTTTATCACATGAATTTTAATTTTAATATTTTATTTTTTCTTACCAAAATTTTGTGAGTACTTATTCACATGCGTTGAATTTTCCACAATTTTCTTCTTGATTTATACATAAATATATACATGATGTGTATATAAGTAGAAAGCGTCTTTAGGAAAACAGTTTCCGCTTTTGGTTAATGAATTCACGTGCGCAAGCTCAAAGTTCTGGCGAATTTCTTACCCCATGGGCTAAATTATACTCGGTTAACCGGATAGAAATATAGTAGACTCTGCTTTTACTATACATTCACCACCCTCTCACTCGCCCTCTTTATTTATTCCCCTTATATGTAATAAAATAATGCAGCCTGGCGGGCAAAATCTTCCACCTGTATACAGAGAAATAAAATTAAAGAAAACCGCCTATGAAAGAAAAAAAAAAATATACATTAAACTGAATAATATGCTAAAATAATTTTAATTATATTGATGGAATTTTTTATATTTATTTATTTTTTTTTTTCACAATGTACTATATTTTGTGTAATAAATATAGTAGTGAGGAGAATATACATATAGACAGGGATGATGAAGGTATCGCTTGGTCTTTATCTAGTGTGTTTGCCTAATCGTATTTCATAATAATACATGGTGGCATAGCAATAATAAACAAAGCCATGTAAGAAATACCGCTTAACAACCCGTTGTATACATCATATCATGTGATATATAAATGTGAATATTATGCATGTATCTCATGCATTTTCCATTTACATAGATATTATAGGTATATATGTATACACATGAGAACTGAAGACATGTAGGTATATGGAGAATTTTAACTGTTTAGTAAGTGTATATTTATAACTAAAACATTTGCACATACTGTGTTGTATATTCATAGTCGTAGAGAAATTTTAGGCGACTATGGAATTCTGATGAAATTTCGGGAATTGCTATGGCACTTTCTAACACGAGGGAATGGGTTTATATGAAAAGCTTTGTGCACATTTACCAATACGATATGGAGACAAGAATTCGCCTGAAGCATTCGTTAATGTATATATTTATATGTACAGGACGTGGTATTTATTTTAAAAAGAGAGAATTTAAAAAAATAAAATTATGAATAAGAAATTGGTTGATTAAAAAATTGCAAAGTTAATTTATTATCATGAATGTTTTTTTCAGAGGTTTAAAATTAATTTTAAAATTAACAGATACTGAAGAAAAAAATTAATTAATCAAAGTAATAAAATTTATTACATTACACTGAATATTTTATTATTTTTATTTATTCATATATTTGTCATATGGAAGAAGTAATTCATTCAGTACTTGCAAATTTTTTTTTCAATAATTATAAATACAATGTTACATAGGAAAAAAAAAAGAAAAATTATTATTAATCAGTACTATTAAATATGATGTACAGTTAATGCAATAATAGGTTGAGCATATAAATATAATACAAAAGGGAAGGAAAATATAACAGATATAGAAGAAGGGTGAACAGAAGAGTCTGTGAAAGTGCGGCTCTTAATGCAACTCCTCGTAAAGTAACATCCCTTTAAAGTTCCACTGTCTGTCTGTTCGTACACAGCTATATCCACTGGTCCCAAAGCTTTCTATTATGCATGCCTCCCTTATTGGTAGTAAACGGGCTTTCCCCTCATTCCCCTATCATTCCAGCTTCTTCCCCTCTATATTCACTATTACCATTCTCATTCTCGGACGCATCACTTTGTATTTCATGGAATTACAGTCGTAAATATATTTCTTATATTATCGCCATTACCAAATAAAAATTATACACCACATATAAACAACAATTATAATTTCTAAAATAATTAATCCATCACAATTAATCATCATTTAATAATTACAATAACTTCAATATTTTTTACCAACACTCCAACATAAATTTTCTTTGAAATAAATAATACATTTACGTTCGCTTGTGTATTCAACTCGAGTTTGTGTATAACGTTGTGATACATATAATATCATTTAATGGTTTAATAATGTATAGATATACCTATGTATATTTATATAGCGAGGGATGAGACATAACCACCATGACTGCATTGGTGGCATCATGATCATCAACAATTTACCATCCGCGAATGGTCCATAGTCATTGATGGGTCGTACAATCTAACGATTATGTTTTCGGCTGTAATCATCGGAATGATTGTTTCGAATAAACGCTCATGCGCCACTGTGAAATGTGTACATAGTTTCTGCTATATATATACAACACATATGTATAGACATGAATGTTAATCTGACGCTTCCTGTTACAATCATGCGATGATGGTACCAGTAATAACTTGATCCCTATTGCTCTTCATACGCATATATTTTCCCCTTTTATACCCTCAATTTCGATGCTTTATTTCAGTCATGAAATCAAATGATTTTATATTTTTCTTTGAACTTTATACATCATATTTATATGAATTATTTTTCTGATTATTTTTAATAATGAATTTAATCAGAGTAAAATCTTGTGTATTTTCGCGGTGACTCGTGTGTGTAAATATATATAAAGGATAGATGAGAGAAAGAGAAGGCGAGTTATTGGACGAAATCTCTCTTGATCCAGGCAATTACGGTGTTCCGGCAATCTAGTAAGTTGCCAAGGGCAAAGGGGACGCGCGATTGAGGTTAGGGGTTTGAAGGAGAAAATTCGAGCAGGCCCATACCAAGGACTCATGATGAGTGAGGATGACGAGCTTAAGATGCTGTGTGCTAAGACGTCCGCGGTTTCGCGTGAGATGCAAACTAAGGGTCCTTCTGTAATTATACCAACCGCAACCGCCAAGAACGCGTAACTGTTTGGCACAATCTAAAAGCACAGGCAAGCTTCAAAATATATTCTATATACAAACACTAACACGTATATAATATCAAATAATATGTATGAATACTTTACAAATATTTCATCAATTAAATATCTAAATATTTAATTTTTATAATATATGAAAATATTATACATAACGATAAAGTTTCTCAGCAGTTGAGAGCAGCTGAATTACTGAAGTCAGTATACATACATATATAAGTGCCAGTTCGAAGACTCCGCAAGTTATATATAAATACATATATACCCAAAACACTTGTAAACTGTAATTGCATTAATTGCGGTGATATTTTGGGCCCAGGTGCTTTCGCACCCGCCGCGGCTCGTTAATAGCAGCCATTATCGTTTCCTACACTCCTCTCTCTTTCTGACACTCCGGTGAATGAACCTGCACCATTGCTTCAACCCATATCTTTCATTTCGCTTAATGTAATATGTGTATCCATTATTTCAAGTTATTAAAAAAAAAAAAAAAAACAGTTGATCGATGTGGCTATTAAATAACGCGAAATACAAAAAATATTTTCAACTTGACAATATTAATAAATTGCAATATTTATATACAATAATCAAAATTTTTTTATAGCCATTGTAGAAAATATTTATTAAAATCAATTTAAAAAATTATTTAATAACTATTAATGAAGATTTTATTAATAATTAGTATGAATATATATATTAAAAGCGTTTCTCATCTCAAGAAATGCGCGTCAATCGATTATCACGCTCTTGCATATCGATACAACTGGTGTAGCAGTGAACATTTCTCGTATAATGCATATCTGTCTATACATATAAATTCCATGTGTGTCTATATTTATATATAGACAATGTCAGCGTGTGGTTGATGCTTATATGCACACGCATATGAGTCGATCGTATATGCAACGTCCAGTATGATGTTCGTTCTCTTGCACGAACGCGTTCGCACACGGATGAAGGGAGAGAATATAGAGAAATGACGCATATGTCAACAGGGAAAGTGAGGGAGAGATTGTATGAGAGGGATAAAGAGCAAAAGCATTGGAGGGTGAGTGAGAATATGTGGAAGGCCACGACAAACTAATGACACTGCCTCCTATAATGCTCGTGCCCCGAATATCATCGAGGACCAATATTGCCATCGCGCCCACTCGCGAGATTAATGTTTCATCGGCGTTCTAACACCTTCCATTACAACTGAAGCGCGTGGCCGCTCTTCTCTCTCTCTATGTGCCATGTTCGGTTCGTTAATGCGATTATACTAGACCGACAATATTCGCGGCACGTCGATGATCATTCTCATATGATGGCGATGATGATGATGATGATGATGATCATCATCATCAACATCATCATCGTCGTTGTCGTTATCGTCGTGATTCTGTTGATGGTATGTGATTATAAGTTGCATGTTGATGATACCAATTCGCACTATTTGATGAAGAAATATTTTTGATTAATTTGTTCAGTGGATATCATGTAAAATTTCTATGATGATAGCATTATTGATTATTTAGAATTATTATTATAGTAATTAGGAGGTATTAATAATTTGATTATTTAATTCTTGGATGATAAAATGTAAATAATGGAATTATTGTTGTGTATTATCTAATTTTATCAAATTTATTTTTTGTATATTTATTTGTGGAATATAATTTAATATATTTATAATTATACGTAATGATCTTTCTTTTGATTTATATTAAAAATACAACAGCCATGTTTTTCTCTTTATCTGTTAAATGTATGAATTTATTGTGCTTTCTCATTTGCTCTTATGTGAGTGTATATGATCAAATCGATGGCTGGTCGACTGCTGTTTCTACTACCCATTTCATCCCTTTTGCATCTCGCGCGTTCAACAACTCCCACGGCTCGGTTATTGTTCACGTTAATTGATGCGTTATGTTTGATGCCGTTCTGATAGCCATTGTACGCAGCCTGTCCACTGATAACTGAGTTACTGACTGCGGCGACCAGAGTGCACTCAAACCTAATTATCTCGAGCCGATGCAACTGCCGCATTGCGTTGCGTATGGTCTTGCGTTCACGAATGCTTTCGACACATTTCGCACAATTCATTTCTACTCTACATAGTTATAATATTCATGTACACATGTACATAAATACAATATGTAGAGATTCACTCCATAATTGGGTAGTAAAATTCAATACATTAATTTTATTTATAGGTATAAATAATGTGCAGTTAGGATAAAATTAAATGAATTATAAAAGGAACTAGAATGATTATTATTTTTTATGTGAATGAAGAGATATGTGGAAAACAGTAGCTGGATTTTTTTATTTTATCGAGTGCGTTTGTGTGTCCAATTAATTTTTACTTCGTAAATGCTCTTTGGATGGGAGTTGGCGGTATAACTGGGTCGTAAAGCTTTTAGTTTATTTCACATGACCGTGACAGAGGCCGCGCGAAACGGAAGCTCGCCACGATAAATTCTAAAATTCAATTCGTTCGTGGACTCTCACTTTTGTACCTCTTCATATATATAACGCACACTGCAACTATACGTATCATCTATGTATTTTTGTGCGCAAAGGCCACAGACTGCATATTTTCTATCTTTTTTATACTCACATGGCACTTGAACTTACCTCGAAAGTTGATCATAGAGGTCACGCTCGTGCTGAGAGAAATTTTATGCGGTTTATTTAAGTTTTTTTAGTTTTTTTTTTTTTCAATTTTTTCTTCGTCCCGCCGTTGTACTGCATCATCATTTTTTATTTTTATAAATCAACCGGGCGGAGATTTTGACGCTGATTTACGGTCGTAAAGCGTTTACAAACCGGCGCTTCTATGGCTGCTAATGCTACTCCTGTTGGAATTGAAAAAGAAAAAAATATTTTTTTTATTGTGTATAGGCAAAAATATTTTCTGAAAAAAAATATGTAATGAAATTCATGAATGAATTAACCTTTTTGTCTGTGCGTATAAAAATGAAATGTAATGCGTTTCTTCTGATGTATTTTATTATATTTATGTTATCTCCTGTTTGGTTCTCTGTTTATCTCTCCCATTTAGACACATTGTTCAGATGTTTGTTTTTTTATTGTCACGGTTTCTCTTTGTCCTGGCAGGGTGAAAATGGCATTTTGACGGGTGTAAAAAAATTCAATTCAAAGGTCGGACAAAAATCCAACATCATAAAAATTGTAATGTCAGACACCAACAGATGCACACTAATACAAAGTGCGTTAAGATGAATAGCACAAAACTGAAAAGACTAAATGAAAAATACCGAAAAAAATATAATAAATAAAAATAATAATAGATAAAAAAAATCAAATAATACCTAAAATAAAATAGTATAGAGCACTTCATAAATAAAAAATAAAATATCCTAATTATTCTTCATTGAAAATAATGAATTAAATTTAGAATCAAAAAAATACAAAATAATTATTACTCTTCAATCTAATGCTTTTTGTCATCGTCACAAGCTTTCGAATCGCTTTCTCATAACCTAGGTATCCTTCAGATGTTCGAGTAGAAACTAAGAAGCCATAGTTGCATCAATCTCTTTGTCTTTGCTGAGTCCTCTCTTGTGAACGAGATAGAATGGACCAAACCCTCAGGGTTCTTTGCCTCCTTGTCAACTGCATTGGGCTTTGCCCAAGGTGTGTCTATCTATATGTCCATACGACGTTTTGAGGTCGTCGACGAGAGAATGGCATCCATCTCTAACACTCGCGCGATGTGCCCGCTTGGCGTGTCCGTTTACACTATTATCGGCCAGAGGCCACGAAGTATCGTCGTACATTTCTCTTCAAGCTACTTGTATATATCCCACGACAACGAAGACGACACACTGCATCGTTATGTTTACCATCACTTCGAGGCAACAGCATCTAGGGAATGCGAGTGAAAATGCAGAGAATAAACCATCGATGCCCATAGGGGTAAGGCAAAGCCCTGTAATTAAACTCGAGGCAACATCTAAGATGCAAAACGTACTTAGTAAGCAGAGCTTACTCTTGAACGGTTGGACCGTGAGGGGGAAACTCTCTTTATGGATGTATATAAATACGTCTATTCATCATACACATATATATGTATATTACATTATATATTGGAAGATGGTGAAGGGAGAGAAGATGATATGATGAGAGAAAGACGACAAGGAGAGAAACTCTACGGACGGTCAGTGGTTTTCCACGGACCCGGAAGTGGTTCCTGACCTGGGGCTACTACACGGACCTGGCATCAAGTTTCAAATTCCCCGGAGGGAGAATTTAAGATACAAACATCAACCCCTATAGTTGTAGTATTAGATGGAAATCTGCTTGATGATAAAAACATGCATTCACTTTAATTTAGTGTTTGGTCGTAAATATATATTTAATTGGATTGATTTAGAAATTGGACACGGTGAAATAATTCATTGCCAGGTGGTTACAACGCTCCTATCAGCAGGAGAAAAAATATAGTGAGTAAAGATAGAGAGGAAAAAAAAAAAAGAAATTGAATAAAGAGGAATGAAGAAGAAGGGCAAAAAGGCTGCTAGACTAATGGAGATGTATCTATCCAGCGGGATACGCCCAGGTTTTGGCTGATACTGGTATATATTACACTCGCATAGCATTTATATACACACACATAGATTTATAAATACATTGATGTGCCGGAAGAGGTTGCGGAATTGAGTCGTTGGATGTACACATGGTATGATAGACATCCGGTTGATCCAACGGGGTGTGTTACCCTATGGGATATGAAGGCAATAAACTAATGGCTCTTTAATACAATTCTATATCTTACTTGTAAACCTTACCTCACTTCCATTTCGTTTTTTACTTTTTTATTTATTTATTTTTTCCATCTCCACTATTTAATTTTAGGTTAATACGAAATTGGTCTCGATCAAGGGTTGTGTGTACGTTTGAAACGTGTCTTGGTCTTGAGACCGCGGTATTAAAAGGGGTAACAATACCAAGCTACCATTTAATTGTCTGCAAATATTAATAAGTGAATAACGATGAGAGGGAGACAATAATCAAAGACTCGAAATGAGAGTTGGTTTTTGAGTGGGGTAAAAGGTTTGGATGATGAATTTTAGTTCGCCTTGAAAAGCAAATATATAATGCCTGGATGGTTTTACTTCGTATATATAAATAAATATATATATTCATGTGAATTACTGGTGAGGACGAAGTGTACAAGGGTGATTGTATTGGTATAGTTGGCAAAAGGGTGTGTAAGAGGTGAGGCGAGCGCGAGAATGCGCGTCCGTTGATGATTGAAATTTGGGAATTTTGCTTTGACACAATTACAAGCTCAAATTCGTTTTGGCTCTATGAAGATATCACAGAGCGAAAGCAGATGGTGGTGATTGGGGGTTATATTTTATATATACGTATGTTATGTGTTTACCCACCCTTTTTTTAATATTTCATACAGTTATATATTTTAAAATATGGCGGATGACTATGTATATACATCTATATAAAATATGGTTATGTGTATTCACCCCAAAATCGCTTTTCGCTTCACAATTATTGGTAATCGACGACGTGTCCAACCAATGCAGTGTAAACTATCGTTTGCTTGGTCGCTATACGAAATCGACGAACCCAAAAATTATTGCCTGGTCATTGGCTGACACAAAACATCCCCGAAAAAAAAAGTTTATTTACTCGTTTGGGATTTTTATTTTCGTTTGAGTAAAAGAAAAAAAAAA